>VUQH01012715.1:4624-19522 GCA_015106775.1 Etroplus canarensis
TCTTGAATCTGCTCTACTATTTGTTGAAGGAATTCATCAGAACTCATTGAACTTTGACAGTCTTCTGCTGCCTTCTCCCACTGCCAACCCCAGTCTCTTTTGGGAGGAGTGTAAGGAGAGAAGAGGAGAGCTATATTTAGAGCAGCTGAGCAGCAAAATAATAACAAAAAGGGAAAAAATATATTAATCTCTTGTCCTGTTGTTCTAATGATCTGTGTTCATCCTTCCCTGTTTCCTTCTTTTTTATTTCTGTATTTGTCGTTTCTCTCACCAGTTCCTCTCATTTCACTTGAAAATAAAGACTTCACAAATTAACAGCAGCAAAGCAGACAAAAGCTCTGACATTAAAAATTTATTGAAAACCCATGTGTTTAAGTTCTCTTTCTGCTGCTGTGTAGGTCAAATTAGCATTTTTCCTAGCCTCTTTGTTGCTAGCTCTCCCTTTTGTCTGTTCTGTATTTTATCCTTCTGATTCTTTCTCCCTTTATCCCTGTTTGGTGCTGTGAGTACCTGCTTTATGCACAGCCCCAGTGATGAAAATATAGCTGCCATATGTTCTCTATACTAGAGGCATTGGAGAGTTGTTGCAATAACTTTAATAATGTGTGTGTGTGTGTGTGTGTGTTTATATGCTTGTCTGCTTGTAAAAAGCCACACAAAATATAGCCCTGAGACATTTTTTGCTAAAAGCCTTGGTAGAGTGCACTTTCTTCATTCTTAAGCAGCAAAAGTTCAATGAGGTTGAGAGAACATGCATGCTGCCAGCACAATGGACCCCAAAGTAGGGTCTTCAGTGCCTGGGGCAACCTGAAGACCAGGCACCCAATTCTGGCTTGCTAGGAACAATAAGGCTTCCTTCTACAACAGAGACATCTCTGCTGGCTTAGTAAGACATCTGATGGACTGTAGATGACTGCTTGCTGACTCACCGCTGCATTTCTGTTCTGTAGGCTCATGCATCACCTTCCTGTCAGGAGGATGGTGCAGGGCAGGCGGGCGAGCCCTGCCCCACCTCTCTTGTTTTCTCTTCCCATTTCTGCATTTCTATGCCCGCCTTTCTTTCATCCATAGCTTTACACCCTCTGCATTTCAGACTTTTTGTAATTTTGCTTTTTCTGTTCAGCAAAGGACCATACCAATTGGCAGAGGAATGACAATTGCAGACTATTTTTCAGCCTATCCTTTCTCTGCCATGGCTATTTTTACATAATCATACTCAGCGTTTGTTCTGTCTTATTTTTAGAATTTCTGCTTGTGCCCAGTGAAAAAAATAACTCTGCAATAAGAAAATACCACTCCAGTTATCTGGTTGTTGTTTTTTTTAAGGTTTTTCAGGATATCGTAATACAGGAACTGACATTAGTGGAAGAACTTGAAAGGGTTGTGAAAGTGATGCTGGAGAGGGATGCATGAAATTTGCGGTCAACCCAAGGGAGAGCAGAGCAGAGGAGTGACCACCCGAGGAAAGCTCCGTTTTTTTTTTTTTTTTTTCTTTTTATTTTTTATTAAATGAAGGCTAAATTGAAGTTAAAGCAACCAACTATACAACACCAGCGTGCGGGCGTGTACACAACAATGCTGCAGTCAGGGCATCAATTTTGTATAGGAAATGAGTGTTGAGACAGCACAGCAGCGGTTGTGAAGCACTTAGGCTGAGCGCACCTCCCTCCCTCTCTCCCCACTGTTACCGCTGGCTGAGGGGAGGAGGGTTCCGCTTTTTCAGTGCAATGGGGGGAAGAGAGCGTTGGCAGCAGAATCATGTCTGCCTCCGACTCGAGCGCCACAGGACTCATCTGCAACAAGGTACGCTGTTACCGCTCCCCCTCTTTCATCGCTCTGCATGCAAACCCAGCCTCTTCATCTGAGTCCTCCATACGTCTGCTCAGAGACATCTTCATTCTGTTTTTTCCTCTTGTCCCCCACCCTCTTGCTCATTTCTCAGCAGAAGTCCATTCTGATTCTTTCACTTTTCCAGCATCCCTCTACTTCTTCTCTTCCTTCCTCCCTCCTCAACCTTCTTTAGTAGTCCACTGTACACACACAGTTTGTCTATTCATCTCAACTCAGTTACTTTGCAGCTCTGCTTTTAACCAGCAGTTCATTGGATGGCCCATCTGTTGAGTATTATTTATCGCCTGTCTTTTCATTAAATCATTCATACCGTCAAACACTGCATTACACCCCATTTGAGTCTATGTTCCTTTTGAGTTTCGTGGCATTATTATGGGTGTACAACAGGCACTTATACCAGTCCACTGTGTAATTCAATTAAATATAAAACTAATCTATGATTTTTGAAAAAAGATCCTAACTTATTGGAAACATATGGTTGATAATAGAAAAATATTATATATATATATATATATATATATATATATGTAGCTAGTCATACACAATTACCAGATGTTGTTCAGCCTACATCAAACATGATGGTTATAAACAACCCATGACTGAGACTAACAGTGAAATTCTCAGTCACAGCTGGTTCATTACCAAGCCAAGTTGTTTGTATTGTGCATGCTTCCCTCTGCTGGTGAGAATGTACAAGTGCTGCTGTGTCATTATAGCATGTTTCAGTCTGATGTGAGGGATTTTTCTTTACCTTATTTGTTTCTTCTTTCTTCACTTTCAGGGAGAAAGCTGTCAAATATATTGCGAGTTGGTCTTTGTCTTTTTAAGTCTCAAGTCAGTCAGAAAGCACAGGAGGGCATGAGTTCACATAACACATTAAAGCTGTTCCAACACTGAGACCTGTGTGTGTGTGATTATATTAGATTCCACTGTTGATCCTATTATTGTGTGGGGAGGAGAAGGGCTTTTTAGAGTGAGACAGAGAGGGCTTGTTTGAACCTGGACTACATACACAGAGTTGAAATATATTGTTAAAGTTGATGATGGCTTGATCTTTGCCAGTGTTTTCAGTTGTTTTTTTTTATATAAATATGGATAATAAGGGGTTACAACAACTCCTATCAAGTGCATTGGATTACTTTGCAGTTATCTGATAGGGAAATTCAATATCTGCATTAACACTTCCTCCTAATGTATTAGAAGCAAGTGGAATGAACTCTAGGTGAAAGCCTGTGCTTTAGACGTGCTAGACTCAAACTAGCATGCATTAAGTTGCGAAGAAATGCAGCTGCTATGCTGCTCTATTGACTCCAAAGCTTAAATCTAAATTCCTTTATTGCAAGTAATGTCCTTTAATATGCATACCCCTATCTTTTTAAAGTAGCTAATGAGGGGTAATTGGTGCGTGGATTTCTTGTGAAAACTGACAAAAATTTAGATTATTTCTAATGTTCCACCTTCCTTTTCATATATTTTTATATATTTTCTTCATTCATGCACACTGAGAGAATTACAATAAACAGAACACTGTGAAATCTTTCTGTGACTGGCTTGAAATGATACTGAACCACTGGATGTATCACACTTGTCCTTGATGCTATGTAGACATTTCTCTACATAGTAATTGGGTACATATGAATATCCAGCACTTATCATACAGTTGGAAGGCACTGAAGAATAAAGAGAATGAGAAGTGGTAAGAAAGACAGAAGCAAAGAGCCCAAAGGCCCAATCAGTTTACATATTTAAAACTCTCCACACCACTGAAAGATATGTTTGATGTCTGATTCTCTACTTTTGCCATGCATATTTCTGCAAGTTTTGCATGATGCAAAAAGGAAACAACTAAGCAGCAGAGAAAATGTGATGTTTTCATTCTTGACACTTAATATGCAGTTTTAGGCTGCATGGTGACAAAGAGAAAACGGCTGTTGCTGTATAGTCATCAAATCAGAACTATAAAGTGTGCCAATTCGAATCAGTGTAGGTAAGAGCAAAATGTGTATGTTGTGTGCTAATGAGACTGTCTGAGATCCAGAGTAAATATCCTCCTCATCTACCTGCAGAAGTTCATGGGCTTTAATTAGGTTTTGTTTCTTGTGCTGGCAGACTCTTCAGATTCTTTTTCACTTCTGGCAGGCTTTGATATTCAAATGATATCCACAAACTCTGTACTGGATTCTGCTAAAATTGTTTTTTGGGGGCAGGGGAGAAGCAAACTGGGGGAGAAGGAAGAGAAAGGAAGGATGAGACAGGTGGGTGATAAAAGGTAAAAGAAGGATGACGTTGTGGAGCTATATTTGGCTGTCTTTTGTGGATACTCCTGTCTGGTATGTGAGGAGTCTTCCAGCCTCACACCCAGCTGGGACTGCAGCCACCAGGGAAAGAGCAAGCTTGAAATTAGAGGACAAGTGTAGAATTTAGGAAGGGAATGTTGTGAGTTTTATTTTTCAATTTTGTATCTATCTGTGCAAGCATTGGTTTGTGCTGGATCCAATAGTTTATTTTTAATGCTTAAAATGTGTTGTTTGACATTTAGGCCCTTTATCTGGATAAAATGTTATGAATGTCCCCTTAGTGTAGTGGTTTATACATTTGCATCACAAGCGAAAGGTTCCTGGTTTGATTCCAGGTTGGGACACAAGCCCCTCTCACCATGAAGGGTTGCATGAGGAGGGGCATCTGGCATAAAACCTCTGCCAAATTATCAATGCACTTTGTGTCTCCTCTCTGACAGTTCAATTTAAAAAGTTCCTATGTCCACTGACTAAGAGGCATCTTGATTAAGTCTAATTGTTTTCTGTTCAATTATAAATCACAACCTGAACTAGAAGTCTCCTTTATGATGATGAAATGCTGTATTGTATTAGAACTGAAACTGTGTTTGATTTCTTTTGTCATCTTCTTTTGGCAGTTCCCGTTAGCGGTTGCCACAGTGGATCATCTGCCCCCATCTCACCCTATCCCTTGTATCCCAATTTGAACCCATCTGTCACTCCTACAACACACCTCACCACTGTCTCACTGTCCTCATACATGTTCTGCATCACCTTCACATACTTCTCTGCCACTCCTAACTTCCTCATACAATTCAACAGTTCCTTTCTTGGCACCCTATACTTCTCCATCAACACTCTCAAAGCAAACATTGCATCTATTTTACTCTTTATCATCATGA
Source organism: Etroplus canarensis (assembly GCA_015106775.1). NCBI lineage: Eukaryota > Metazoa > Chordata > Actinopteri > Cichliformes > Cichlidae > Etroplus > Etroplus canarensis. The sequence goes on from VUQH01012715.1 coordinate 9,654, forward strand.
AGCCATACTGCTGCTCACTGATCATTACCTCTCTTCTTAACCTAGCTTCAACAACCATTTCCCATATCCTAATTGTGTGGCTCATCAACTTGATTCCTCTGTAGTTACTGCAGGTCTGCACATCACCCTTATTCTTGAACCAGTGCACTTCTTCTCCATTCCTCAGTCATCCTCTCATTCTCCAAGATTGTGTTAAACAATCTGGTTAAAAAGTCCACTGCTCTCTCTCCTAGACATCTCCATACCTCCACAGGTATGTCATCTGTACCATCCATCTTCATCCTCTTCATAGCTGCCCTCACTTCCTCTTTACTAATACTACATACTCTGCACTTCCTTATTAACTGTCTTTCCTCCATCTGTCCCTTTGTCTATCATTTTCCTCAGTCATCAGCTCCTCCTTCTATCTTCTCAACACACTCTCTTCAATTGTACTTTTCCAGAACATACATACATACATACATACTCTTCCTTCAAGATTACCCCTACTCCATTTCTCTTCCTATCTACACCGTTGTTGAATTCACCTTCGACGCACCTGGCCTTGCTTCCCTTCCACCTGTTCTCTTGCACACACAATATATCTGCCTTCCTTCTCTCAATCATATCATAGACCCTACATTTAAAGTTACTACTCTGACCTCTGCCCTCTTACCTTTCCTTCTCTCTTTCTGCCTCCTAAGCTGCCTTCCCCCTCTCCTCCTCCTTTGTGTTGGGCCTACAGTAGCATAGTTTCCACCAGCACACTGTTGGCTAACGGCACCGAAAGCAGTTGTTGTTAACTTGGGCAATGACTGATATGGTATGGACATCGTATTATGAATCCTCATATTTGATTTGGCAAAGATTTTACGGCAGATGTCCTTCCTCATGCAACCCTCCCCATTTACCTGGGCTTGCGACTGGCACTAGGCATACACTGGCTTGTGCACCCACCCCTGTGGCTGATTTTTTAATATACATTTCAGTGCTTGGCCTTACTGATTCCTGGGTTTTGAACACAAACACTGAACAGCATGTAATTAAAATTACACTGTGACACAAATCTTTTAAAGCAAACTGATATATACCAAACTAGAATTTAGAAAATGGAAGTAACTCTGGATATTATAGCATGATCTGGTGTTATCAAAATGCTTCCATTAGTATGCTTGGTTGAAGGCTGGACTTTTGCCAACACATGGTGTGGCAGGCTGAGTGGATAAATAGATAACAGGGTTGCGTTGCTTGTTAGTATTGCAGTACTCATGTACAGAGGTGTTCCCCTGAGAGGGATGCTTTGGAAATCTGCAGAAAACACCCAGGTGCAGAGACAGGTGAACAAGGAGAAAAGAAAAGGGAGAAACAGAGGTCAGTGAACAGTTGATGATTTGTTTGTAGCTGAATCTGTAGTATTTGCAATAAGTCTGCAATTTATATTCAGTGAGTAATTCTGAACAGCAGTTATGAAGTACCCCATGTAACAGATTTATCTCTTCCTTACCTGCTGTAAGACTTTTTTCTTTCCTCTCTTCTTTCACTCAGGGTTCAGCCGATTCATACACTAGTCGACCCTCTGATTCCGACCTGTCCCTGGAGGAGGACCAGGAGGCGTCTCGGCGTGAAGCCGAGCGCCAGGCTCAGCTGCAGCTGGAAAGAGCCAAGGTGAGAGCTTAAAGATCAAAGATCAATTCTGGGTTTAAAAATGACTTCATTTCCAGAGGAGTAATAGATAAGATACTGGCTCATCTAATGCTGAAAGCTTCAATTGGCTAGTTTAGTCTTTTGCAGGTGGACAGGTCTATAGAATTAAAACTAATCTTTGGAGTAAGAATGTTGGTGACTATCAAAGGAAATTAGTGTGTATATTTAATATTTATTCATGTATTTAATTAAAATTTGTTACTTTCTTTGTCTTCCAACAGTCTAAACCAGTAGCATTTGCAGTGAAAACCAATGTTAGTTACTGTGGGGCCCTTGATGAAGATTGTCCAGTTCAAGGTGCTGCTATTAACTTTGAAACCAAAGACTTTCTGCACATAAAAGAGGTGAGAAGAATTAAGATTCAGCATTTTTACGTTACTTAAATATAACTTAGAAATAAATATTCAGCTTGATTAATGCCAACACATTTTACATCATAAGTTCTGAGGCTTAAGAGGTGTGTTTCAATGTAACACAGAAATACAACAATGACTGGTGGATTGGTCGGCTGGTGAAGGAAGGAGCAGACATCACTTTCATCCCAAGTCCAGTAAAACTGGAGGCCATGAGGATAAAACAAGAGCAGAAAGCAGCAGCAAGGTCAGAGGTCATTCAGCTCTTTTCTGACACTCTGTTGGCCTATTTCCATCAGCTTCCTCTGGAACACGCTCTTTGAAAAGTTATTTTACTAGTTCTTGCTCATATGTTTCTATGTTTTGGAGGTCTTTCTTTCTAAATTGCCTCCTTAGGGGATTCACGCATAATGAAGCTTTGCATTATGTTGCTCCACAGGAAAGGAGGGAACGCATCATCCGGAGGCTGGAGGTCCACCCCTCCATCTGCAGGTGAGTGAGACTGAAGGAGTCCTGCTGCTGTGTCCGTCTGCTGGGACTGAAAGCTCCCAGTGAGTCATATTTGTGTACAGGGACTATTTCTGGACAAAAATGATTCCTTCAGGGATAATGTCTGTTTAAAAACATCCTCTTAATGAAGTGTTTCACTTTGAATCAAACTAAGCATAAAAGTTATTTCAGGTGACCACTGAATTTGGACCAGAGCTCCTGAATTAACACACAATTAAAAGGCTGCATTTGTGAAGAAAACTAGAGTAAATGCACGTTTTTGGAGTCTAGGTTTATTGTTGTTTTGTATTTTTCACTAGTTTTATTTTGCATTCAGTTTTTTCCAGACTGCAGTTTGTTGTTTCAATTTATTTTTTTACTGTTAAAAAAAATTTTCCTTTAATATTTTTTCAAACTCATTTTAAGTTTTTTTTAAACTTATAATATGGGTATTAGTTAGTGGCACAACAAGTATTAGCCTATAACAAAAAACCCTTGACTTCTATCCATAGTTTCAATATGTACCAAAAGTCTCCTCTGGATGGCTTTATTGAAGGATTTCCCCAAATTGACAAAGAATAAAATGAACAACATTTTCTGTAGATTTTATTTTAGATGAGTTATCTTTGCTTAATTTTTTTGTCTGATTTTAGTTAACTATAATATCCTAACCTTAAATCTTATTACTGCCAGAAGCCTCTTAGCATTTCTCCTCTTTGCTTATTGTTCACTCTGCTTATTTTCAAAGCTAAACAGAAGCAGAAGCAGGTATGTTTGCATCTTCATCTGTGTATCAATCTGTTTATCCAATAAACTGCTATAATTAATGCACTGCAGTCCATTTCTATTTCTCTTTGCACAGATAGTGACCTGTGTGGCTTCTTCTCGTTTGTGTAACTGTGAAATCTAACTCTGTGTTTGTGTGACTTATGACATTAACTTCAACATATCTTCTTTTTTATGACTTCCACTTCCTGCTTGTTTGTGGCCTGTGCAGACTGAACATGTTCCTCCCTATGATGTGGTTCCTTCAATGCGGCCAGTGGTGCTAGTGGGCCCTTCGCTGAAAGGCTATGAAGTGAGTCACCCATCAGTGCTGTGCTTCAGTTAGTTGGGGTTGTTTCTGTTTATTCATACCTTGCCTTGTGCTTGGGTGTGGTCAGATAAAAAATTAATTGTGCAATTAATTAATTCTCAACCTGTAAATACTGAATGAATTTAACATCTGGGTGCAACCTTAGAGATAGGGTGAGAAGCTCAGTCATTTGAAAGGGGAGGGAACAGAGCCACTGCTGCTCCACATCGAAAGGAGCTAGGTGAGGCAGTTTGGGCATCTGACCAGGATGCCTCTTGGATGCCTCTTGGTGAGGTGTTTTTGACATGTCCTACTGGGATGAGGCCCTGGGGCATCCCACAACATGCTGGAGAGATTGCGTCTCTTGGCTGGCTTGAAAATGTCTTGCTAACCCTGCCCCCAGAAGAGCTGGAAGAGGTGGGTCTCTACTTAGACTGTTACCCCCACAACCTGGTTAAGTGGCAGATAATTGATGGATGAACGGATGGGTTCTTTAGAGATGCTTTTTTAAATAATTATACAATGTCAGTAAAACCATTGCAGTCTCTTTTTTTTTAGATTTCATATCAGTTTTTTCTGGATTGATCACCTGTATGTCTATTGGAGCATATTGCTATCTCTTTTCTATTAACTCTTTTGGTGCCACCAGTATGTCGTGCCAAAGTCACGTTTTATTTTTAATTCTAGATTTCAAAGCTTTTAGTAATTCTTAAATCAATACCAAACATCTAGTAATGAAACATGATCATTTGCTATGTGTTTAAATGAATTACTGATTATATCTAAGAATGATCAATCAGTCCACCATTTTGGTCCAGACTAACATATCTCAACAGCTATTAGATAGGTTACTATAATAAAAAAATATGATAATCAGATAAACCAGACATTTTGGTCATCCTCTAAGTTTTTCTCTTGGTCCAATATTTATGATGCTGTGTCTTGGCAACTGTTGGATGATTTATGATCAAATTTGAGATTCAGGTTACTCACTGTGAGTCATCTGCTGCCATCCTCAGGTCAGAATCTGAATTTATAGCTGCAAAACTAATCATGTCCCCAGTAGCTTCCACTATAAATTGTGTTTAATTAGCAAATTGCCATTGTTATTATGAGCATATTAGTATGCTGACATAAGCATTTAGTTTAAAGTACCACTGTGCCTAAGCAAAGCCCACAGAGCTGCAATATAGCATAACTCTTTTTCAGAAAAAGAAAAATAAGCTATTTTGAGGCATGACGTAATGTTGCAGTAATATAGCTGGTAATTTGTCATTATCTGAAGCCTTTTGTCCACTTCCAGCTCATTAATAAAGAATGAACAATCAACAAATTAATCACTAATGGAAATGATATTTACTTTAGCCATACATTAGACATGTTTAGCTGTTTGAGTTAGTTTGAGCTCACTTTCTGGTCTTTTTCCCTGGGCTTTCTTTGTTCGCTCCGGTTTAATCTGGGATGGATTTTTTGATCCAGTAGGACTTGGGTGGTTTGCATCCATTATCCCATGACACCACAGTCTCACCCTGATGAAATTATAGCACACACAGTAGGCATTTAGATCCATTCGACAGCTACAGAACTGCATGTCTGCCCCTTTGCATTAACGCAGTATGTGTTACACTCCCATACTCAACACACACATCATGGATGAGACATATGAAAACACACTGCAGTCAAAATGAAATGTCAGAATGCATCAGTTTTGAATGACTCTGCGGATGAATATGCTGAAATGTGAGGCATGTAATTGAAGAGAGAGTGTCTATGCTCCAACATTTTCTCTCTGCCTTGCTCTCTCCCTGACGGTGCAGGCTATGAGCCAAGCCGTTTGTTTTGTGTGTATGTGCGTGTTTGAAATATTTATGCATTGCTCTGGTAATGTGCTTTGGGGATGCTCCAGTGGTGAATGCCAGCCTGCCTCCTTCTCCCTTTCCCTCACATTCTCTTTCTCTCTGCTTTGTCTCTCGTGTTCATATTATTTTCAGCCACTCATCAGGGTTTGTCAACATTGTCTTTCTTCTTTTCCACTCCTGTACCATCTTGCTGTTTCTCCATCTCTCCATTTCACTGTGGAAGAGAAACATAGCTGTGAACTTCATCCCCTATTCTAAAAGCAATTTATTTTTCAAGACTGTTTGGAAATAGACTTTCAGTTTGTCCTCACAGTGCGCATACTCACCAACTCAGTCCAGACAACCTTTAAAGGCTGCCTTACACAAAGCTAAAGAGATCAATTCTGTTTGGAATATTAATTTGTGTGTGATTTTTTTTTTTACTTGATTGAAAATTCTTTAAATTGTATCTACTCTGAATCAGAATCAGAATACTTTATTAATCCCTGGGGGGAAATTGCACTTGTCGTCTATCTCTCCTTTTAAAATATTCTTCACAAATTAATATTTAAATAATGTTTAGTCACTTAATTCACTAAAAAATCTCAAATCTGTGTGTGTGCAAAGGAGACACCAAGTGTCCACGTGAGAATTTACATACTGGCCTAAAACTGCTGCAATTTAGTCTTCACAAATCTGCTGGTACAGTAAACTGAGTTTTAAACACAAATGTTAACAGCTTCATTATACTGTGTTCTCGTTGTAGTAATCCTTATTTAATGCTAATTAAGTGTTGCGGAGACCTATTGAAAATAAGATGTCACTAAAATCATACTGTACAAGAAACACTGAAGGGCTAGCTATGTATGCATGGATGAATGTGTATTTCATAACAGTCTCTCATAATGTCTCTCACATTTCTTCCTCATTTCTGTCTCCTAGGTAACAGACATGATGCAGAAAGCCTTGTTTGACTTCCTAAAGCACCGATTTGATGGCAGGTGGGTATGGCTGTCTCTTTTGCTCTCTATAGATGCAACTTAATGTACAGTAATGGTTTGTCTGAGCTGCAGAGGTGTTTGCGGCATTCTGCATTTCACATTTCATACTTGAAAGGACACATGATGAGGATGGTTTATTTTTAGTTGCAAGAGGGAGTACAAGTTCATCTACACCTCTGAAATGGAACAGTTGTGGATGTGATGTGATAAGGCGCTTCTTCTGTAGGATCTCTATTACACGGGTGACTGCTGATCTGTCATTGGCAAAGCGATCAGTGCTGAACAAGAAAGCCATAATGGAGAGATCCAACACTCGCTCTAGTTTGGGTAAGAGATGGAAAGTTGTCTTTGTTCTTTTTTCCTAAATAAAGATTCATATCTGCTAAGAATAGATGCCTCTTCTGTCTTTAAGGACAAGAACCTTAAATAAGTGATGCAGTTCTGTTAAAAGTGGCTTATGCAACTCCCTGTCTTTCACAGCTGAGGTCCAGAGTGAAATAGAGAGGATCTTTGAGTTGGCCAAGTCTCTTCAGCTGGTTGTCCTTGATGCAGACACCATCAATCACCCAGCACAGCTCCTCAAAACTTCTCTGGCTCCCATCATCGTCTACGTCAAAGTCTCTTCACCTAAAGTAGAGCACAATCCTTCCAAAAGAAATTGATTCTAAACTTGAATATTGTTGATTAAATTTAAATATGGAGCACAAGAATATTCAAAATATTGGTTCATCAACTCTAAGTTAATGTAGCACTATTTAAGTAGAAGCAGTCAAATACACTCACTGGCCATTAGGTATACCTGTTCAACTGCTCATGTATGCAACTATCTAATTAGTTATTTGCATGGCAGCAAAGCAGTGCATTTAGGCATGTAGACATGTTCAAGATGATCTGCTAAAGTTGAAACTGAGCATCACAGTGGGGAAGAAAGTTGATTTATGAGACTTTGAATGTGGCATGATTGTTGGTGACATACAAACTGGTCTGAGTATTTTAGAACTTGAGGATCTACTGGGATTTTCCCACACAACCATCTGTAGGATTTACAGAGAATGGCCCAAAAAAGAGAAAATAGCCAGCAAATGGCAGTTCTCTGGGTGAAACTGCCTTGTTGATGCCAGAGGTCAAAGGAGAATGGCCAGACTGCTTGGAGTTGATAGGAAGGCAACCGTAACTCAAACAACCACTCATTACAACCCAGGTATGCAGAAAGAGCATCTCTGAATGCACAACCTTGAAGCAGATGGGCTACAGGACCAGAAGACCACAGTGTGTGCCACTCGTGCTAAAGAACAGGAAACTGAGGCTAGAATTCAAACAAGCTCACCAAAATTAGACAAGAGAAGACTGAAAAAATGTTACCTGGTCTGATGAGTTTCCATTCTGCTGCGACATTGGGATGGTAGGGTCACACTTTGGCATAAACAACATTAAACGCATGGATCCATCTGGCGTTGTCTCAGCCATTCAGGCTGAAGGTGCTGGTTTAATAGTTTGAGGGATATTTTCTTCTCACACTTTGGGTCTCTTCGTACCAAATGGACATTATACCAGCCTATCCAAGTGTTTTTGCTGACCATGTCCATCCATTTATGACCACAGTGTACCCATCTTCTGATGACTTCTTCCAGCAGGATAGTTTGCCATGTCACAAAGCTCAGATCATCTCAGATTTCTTAAACATAACAATGTGTTTGATGTACTCAAATGGCCTCTACAGTCACTAGATCTCAATACAACAGAGCACCTTTGGAATGTGGTGGCATGGGATTCACATCATTAATGTGCAGCTGACAAATCTGCAGTATCTTTCTGATGCTGTCATGTCAGTATGGACCAGATCTCTAAGGAATGTTTCCAGCACCTTGTTTAATCTATGCCATGAAGGACCAAAACCAGTGCTAGCATGGCACATCTAATAAAGTGGCCAGTCAGTGTATCTGCACATTCAGACTTTTCCAGTGTGATGGATGAAATGGATTTTACCCCACACTGAGTGTCTTTGGGTTTGGGACTCTTTTCAGAGAAACAACAGGGTTGAAATTCGACTCTCAGAATTTTGGATTTATTTTCACAGTTTTGACATTTTATAGATGATTATCTGATAATAGAATAATGAAGTTCAAATGAAAAATTTTTTAAATGTTAAAATATCGACCATTTTAACAAGCTAACAAGCTAAAATGAAAGAGGTTGAAAGAGGCAAGACTATATTTTAACTTGGGGCTATAAAGTGTGAGTCCAGTGAAATTAAAGCTTATAAATTAACTGAATAAAATTCAATTTCAAACATGTTTGTGATAACCTTCTTTTTATAGTTCTTTCTTTTTTACCCCTGGCTTGAATACATTTGTGTCTGGTTCGTCTCACAGGTTCTTCAGAGGTTGATTAAATCTCGAGGGAAGTCACAAAGCAAACACCTCAATGTCCAGATGATGGCAGGGGACAAGCTCGCTCAGTGCCCACCTGTATGTCACACTATCAAAAAAAAATCATCATGATCAAAAGATGATATTTAAACAGTCATAATTTATGGACTTGGTATAAACTTTCATTTCTCATCTTCTGAATTATCAGGAGATGTTTGATGTCATCCTGGATGAGAATCAACTGGAAGATGCATGTGACCACCTTGCAGAGTATCTGGAAATTTATTGGCGTGCCACGCATCTCCCCTGTTCTGCCCCAGTTAACCCTTTACTGGACCAAAGTGTTATAACGCCACCCTCAGCTAACTCCAGCCAACAGGTAAGACGAAATTAAATCACTGCTGTTGCTTGATTTAGTACTTTTGGAGGCATTATTAATGGCATGTTCCTTGTCTCCTGTATCCATACTAGTTTTCTGAGACTCAAGAATTGATAGAATGAGCACTACTGCAGACACTGGTGAGAAATAATGTCTTTTTTCTGTTTTACTTCGGTGACTCTTTTGCTGCTGGTTCTAAGTATTGTCTCTTGAAATTTGCCCCTCCCAGGAACGGCTTGCGCTGTCGGCTGGGGTCAGACACGGAAGTCGTAGAGCACAGGGTTCAGGGCACCACCAGGGGGCAGCAGCCGCCCTCATCTTTCCAAAGCCAGCCACAAGAAAGCAAGAGCAAAGTATCATGAGAGAGAAAGAGCGGGAGGCCGGTGATCTGAAGGGGAAGAAGACACAAAAGTAGAAAGAGGAGCAGAAGGAGGACAATTTGACCACTGCTGCAATAGTCAGAGGAGTCTCCGCCTCACTGCTGCCCCCTCGGCACGAGCTCCGTGCTCCCACTATCACGCGACAACTCAGGGCCGCTTTCTACAGCTCCTCACACACTGGTGTCCAGCACAGCAGTGCAGTCACTGTTCACTTTCTGCCCCCTCGCTCATTCTCCCCCCCCCCCCCCCCCCCCCCCCCCCCCCCCACCTCCCCCCCCCCCCCCCCCCCTCCCCCTCCTCCC
>VUQH01012715.1:19542-40434 GCA_015106775.1 Etroplus canarensis
TTTACCTTTTCCCCCCCCCCCCCCTTTCCCCCCCCCCCACCCTGATTGTACAGTTGTGCCCAGCTGCCTGCCTTTTACAACCTGACAAAGCTGAGCCAGCCTGTGTGTGTTCACACAGGCTGATTCATCTCTCACTGTAGCTACATTACACACCTGTGAAGTTAGGGTATATTAGCCTACAGTCCTGTAGCAGAGCAAAGCTATCAGTGTAAAATCTATATACCCTCCCAACACAAGGTCACCAGGTGTTTTGTTTCAATCCCACCTCACTTCCCTCTCTGGCCAAAGAGTGCAGAGGGTGACAGAAAATCAACTATATATGTCTTCCATCTCTGCAGCTCTCCATGAGCTGCCATTCCAGATGTTAACCAAATGTTTTCTCTGGGGCACAAATGCTAAATCAGAGGCATTGTGTTGTCCCTTACTTCAACCTCTTGTTTATCCTGTAGCCTTTTATGTTATTTGTTCTATTTATCTTTTTACAGAAGCTGTCTATACTACTATTTATAATTCACATCTTCACGATTGCATATTTGTAAAGTGATGCTAAACACATGTATAACAAGCACAGACGTGCACACAGTCTATATGCATCTTTGTCACAGCTGTGAATGTAAAAATGCTGGGCCACTGGCTTAGGAAGGATTACAAACTGTGGTTTGCAGATGGTTGGAGACAAATCCGACTTAAAACTTTTCTGAGATGAGAAACGCCTTCCAGCAAATAATACAAGAATGTAAAACAGATCACCAAGTTACATTTGGCTTCAAATATTATATGCAGTAATTTATCACATAGTAATATAACATAACAAAATTATTGACATAATAATTATATTTTATATATTTTACTGCATTTACCACAAAGAAATTATTTAAATTCTTTTTTCTTAAACAGTTTCATCCTCCCAGAAACAGTGAACCTTTGTTAAACAGGTTACTGCAGTGCTCCTCCAGTCTTTGGCTAATCTTCAAAATGCTTTTTAAGGTGGTTTTAAAGTGAAACTTTTTAAACCATCTTTCTGTTTTTGGTGTAACTTGACTCTTGTGACCAATTTTTGGTACATTATTGTTTTTAAACAAAGCTATTTCAGTATATTCAATTACTTCAAAGAAGAACAAAATAAGTGAAACAGAAAACATTTAATTAGGAAAATAAATGATTTTCAACAACTTCTGTAGACTAAAACACAGTTAAATATTACCTCAGCGTGTCTTCTGAATGTGATGCTTGGTGGTATTTGCTTTAAAGTACAGTAAGCACGTCACCTTATTTATTTATATATGTATTTATTTATTGGCTTTTACTGCTACTCAGTGGTGTCGTGGTAAATAAAGGAGTGGGTGACCTACACTCTCAAAGAAGCATCAAAATTAAGTTGCTCTGTGAAAAAGAAGCTGTGTACACCCACTCCACCACACCACCGAGAAGACCTCATCTCCCCTATAGGAGATCTCTGAGCACATTAAAAAATTGTAGGTTCCTAATGACCCTGGTATGCTCTCTTAATATCTTTTAACACGAACAGCTAAAATCAGGCGGGAGTACTACAGGCTTTCGAGTTTAAGGACAGTGACCTCTGTTAATGTATTTATGCTAGTACCAGGTCTTATATCCACTGCATATTCTCTGCCCACAAAGCAGGATATACATTATATATGCATCTGCACCAATCAAAAATATGTAGAATTTTCAAAGTTCGCATATCATCACCAGTGTTCTCTTTGTCGCCTCAATTTTATGTCTTATAGTACTCACAAAAATGCATCTCAGTAAGCACAGAAATTCTCACATTAATGCAGTTGCTTGTTTCATGTAAACCTACAGAATTCTGCTAACATACCACACATATAAATATTCTAATATATGTGCATGATATACTGTATTCCTGTTTCATCAGAAGGGCTTTTTAGGACCATCCTCACATGAGCTGTTCTCTCCTCAGAGTAAATCAGCGTGACATACATAACCAGTTTATAAAGGCTTAAATGTAAATACTGTATATTGAATATGCAGATATTATTATTATTATTATTATTATCAAATTGCACAGTAGCAGCAAATGCTGACTGAGAGTAGAGGGTTTTAGCCACAGTACACAATTCTATATTCAACACCTCAGAAAGCATGTGTTCATATGTAATGTAATGTGATTTTTAGAATGGTGCACTGCCTGTATAGGACCACCCTTGAGGTTGCTTCCACCAACACCCACATTCATTTCTGAAGGACCAGATTGGAGATACATAACTGATACTTGATGAAACATAGAGAGCACAGTACCTTCTTTCGATAAAACCTTCTCAGCTTCTCTTGTTGCTTAATTTTTATTGCAGGAAATTTCTACAAAAATGAATTATTCTTTGGTTGTCCAAAGCACAATTTTTTACAATTATCATTTCCTGTTGCGTTTCACTTGCCGAAATTCTGTATGCAATACAAAGTTTAGCATTGATGAGACACTAGCTGAGACTATCAAGATATCTCCTCAGTTATGATGGAGTATAATTGCACTACTTACTATTATTTATGTGTGTGTGTGTATATATATATATATATATATATATATATGCTTTTTGATGCAATAAATGCACTAAACTTTATGCTGTACCCACCTCCAGTACTGAAAGCTGTTTGGCCTAATGATGATGTCAACATTTCTCATCGTTTCTGACAAGTCAGCAAGATAAATGATATCCAACAGTGTCCGATGATGATGTGTTCCGGGTGCATCTTTTGTCAATAGCACATGTGAAGGAGGAGGTGAATAAAAAACATTTAATTAACATTTGTGTGGTTATTTTTCCTCAGCAATTCATAATACTACCAACAGGGGGCAGAAGTGGCATATATGCATTTTGTACCCAAACTAGTTTGGGTAACAACCACTAATGCTCCTGTTACCAATAGGACCATCTATCTATCTATCTATCTATCTATCTATCTATCTATCTATCTATCATGTGTCAGCCTTATAGTACCTCTGTGCAAAAAACAAGTCTACAGATCCTTAGGTATAGTTTCCTATTTTGTCTCAGTTTCATCTAACAATCAAACAAATCTGGGACAAACTGAATGTGAAGTTGTGAACCTGGCTTCCAACAGCCCAACAGCAGTGCTTGACCACACTAATACATTAATTGCAAATGGTTGGAAGGGGAAAAATTGTGGAAAGCCTTATCAGCTGGGGGAAGACTAACATATAAGCATGGTTTTGCAGATCACTGTTAAAGGTGATGTATTGGTGGTTTAACAAAAACTGGGTTCAATGACCATCCTGTCTTTATAAAGCCACATTTCATCAGTTGATACACTTCCATCTTTGACTGGATCAATGCCCATTCACAGATACACTCAGAAAATGTAAATTGCTGCTTACTGTGTTAGTTTTAAATATAGTGTTAAATTCAGGCTAGAAATCCTGGGTTACAACACCATCTGTTGACGATATTGTGGCAATTAATAACACACACAAACATTTCTTCCCACTGACATTCTTGACTCATCTTTTGTCTGTTTTCCTGAGGCGTTTGTAGACTGCTGCCAGTCTCTCACTGTGCTGATTTTAACTACCGACACTGTCACCAAATATATCAAGGTGTGATGGCCTGACGTGTCAATGCTTTATCCTTCCAGTAGTCTGCCGCCTCTCCTCGTCATCTTCCTGTGCCAGCCATACTGGAAGGTGTCACTTTATGCCTGATGATTATTCACAGCCACCTGTCTCTGTCCCATCAGAGGGGCCCTGTGGTAGTTACGCAGGCATCAAGCTATAGTTAGTTTATAAGGTTTAGAAAGAGTTCATAATCCTGCAACTTTTCTTACTAATAGTTTCAGTCTCACTGTAATGAGGTCTCATTTATTTTACCAATCAGTGAGGAATCAAAAGTTTTAAATGCATCATTGCAACAAGTGTAAATCTTGATATTATTCTACCCTCATTTCTCGGCCTATTTAATTACTGTATGAGACTATGATGATTTAGAACATTATTTCTACAAGAGTTATTATGTTGCCATTGCACCCTAAGCACAAGACAAAGTTGAAAACCACACACATCCAGAGGATTGATACATTATTGTACTATAAAAGCCAGCTTAATAAGACTTCAGTGGACTATGTTTATTGGCTGAATTAGTCTCCAACAAGTGGTTGCCCAGTTTTGTTTTTTGTTTTTCATTTTGTTTTGTTTTTATAGCAAGTAGGATATTCAAACATTAAAAACGATCCCTCACAACTATTTCCACCCCTGCCCTTTTGCCTGGTTTTGCTATTTTCCAAAATGACACTGACAGCTTTTCCAGCTGTCTAAATAATACCAATTTTGGAGACAAAATAGCTGTCTCGCTCCTACTTAAACTGCTGAAGTGTCAAGGTGGATTTTTCTTTAAACACACTGTGTTGTATACTATAGTATCAAAAAATGCTCTTACCACTCAATCAGATATGATCAGTGGTAGGAAGGAAAAGTTTAGGAACATTTTCTCTAAAGCATGCAGTCACATCCTCTATAAAGAAAGATGTGTGATGACAGCAAGACATAAAAGACAGGCAGTGGGGGGGGGCGGTATGGGCTGTTTGTGAACAAAAGCAAATTGCTTTGACCTGCTGTGTCAAAACTGCAAGGCTGTGATTGACAACAGTAAGCAAATTAGCCATGAGGTTTCCAGACAAAGAAGAAGGAAGTTAATTGACTTTTATCTTTTTCATTTCCCCTTTCCTAACAGTGAGACGCTGTTCCCATATAGTAATAACGTTCAGGGTGTGAAAGTCAGTGTTTGTGTGTCTCCAGGGGTTTAAGAAAACAGGCCTCTGACTTGACCCTGTGCGCAGCCGATAGCTGGTCTCCTCAGGGGGCCTCACACCATCCAACCACATGTCAGCACGGTGGTATTACAGAACACCACACTGACACAGGTCCGACACTCACTCAAACAGTAATCCTTTCTATCTGTCTGTGCTTTTAAATGATTTTGAGTAAACGTTCTGGGGAAATAAGAGGAGAAATTAGAATATGTATTGTTAAATAATACAAACATACAAATGCAAAGATTACGTTTACCCATACAGGACCAACGACTAAAAAACAGTGCTGTTTCTTCGCTGTATAGCCACTTTAGGCTGATTCCAGAAACTGTAGGTGAACTGTAAAAGAGAGCTGATGATCTTTTCTTTTAATTAGTGCAAATTAAACAAATTAATAACCAGTCCAACAGCTCCATTGTCCTCAGCCTGTGGCGTGCTATTGAGCCAGCCATCATTTGCCTAAGTCACAGTGACAAGACAAACAGGTGACAAAACAGAGACCCGCAGGGGTGAATGCAGATTACCTAGGCCCAGTTTTTTTTTTTTTTTTTTTTTTTTTGTGGTTAAACCAAGAAAAGATATGTTACATTAGGACGGTAGAAGGTGATTAAAATATTTTACATGTGTGCTTTACTATATTACATTTCCTTTCTTGCTTTTGCTATATCCATGCTGCCGTTTTCCCATCATCCTAGACAGAATAAGTTGAGAGCGTCGCTGAGTGCAGCACAGGGATGGTAGAGAGCCTGTGGAATGGTGAGCGCCTATTGGCTGCTGCCCGCCTGTATAAAGCGCCGCAGTGGCAAATTCAATCAGATCAACTGCGGGCATCCTTCGAGAGCGAGCTACAGGGACTATCAGTCACACTGGGACGATTTTTTTTAAACTGTTCCTGTTGTTTGTTTTTTGCCACAAAACAAAAACACTGGAGCATCACTGACATCATGAAGGAAAGGAGAAACACACAGCCGCTGGTGGTGAGATGTAAACTGGTGCTTGTGGGAGATGTTCAATGCGGAAAAACGGCGATGTTGCAAGTCCTGGCGAAGGATTGTTATCCAGAGGTATGCAGAAATGTAACTTCTGTTTGTGGGGGTAAAATGAACGAAACA
The DNA here is from genome assembly GCA_015106775.1 of Etroplus canarensis. Classification (NCBI taxonomy): domain Eukaryota; kingdom Metazoa; phylum Chordata; class Actinopteri; order Cichliformes; family Cichlidae; genus Etroplus; species Etroplus canarensis. The sequence goes on from VUQH01012715.1 coordinate 25,461, forward strand.
TATGTGCATAAATCTGCTCTGTGTTTTGCTGGCAATCATAGTGTGAAGTTTTCATGACATGACTGAAAATGGCAGGGGAAAACGGTGCGTCTGTTGCGGATAGTGACAGATAGCCTGCGCATTTCCTAAAAAAATGAGTTCTTTTGGTTTCTTTCGCCTTCACTGGTCGTTATGTTATCAGCAGCATAAGCATTTTATTTTTCAGTGAAAATGTGTTCGTTCTAGGTTGTTATATGGTGACTTCCCTTGATGTAAATAATTAAAGGAATTGATCAACCTGAAATTCTTTCAGTTGAACAAATAATAAATTGGCTTGTGATTTGATTATTTCAGTGCGTGTTTTTGTGTTGAATGGATTTGTTAACTGCCTTTACCTGTAGCTGACTGGCACTCCCCACTAACCCACTAACGGCACCATGTTACTAATTGCTCCCCAGACCTACGTGCCCACTGTATTTGAAAACTACACAGCCTGTCTGGAGCTGGAGGAGCAGCGAGTGGAGCTCAGTCTGTGGGACACTTCAGGTAACTGATCACTTCTTCTGTGTCTACCTGGTTTATGACCTGATGTTATGCCTGCCACCGAAAGGGTACTGGCAATGCCCTGTGAATGTAATGCGTGTTTGTGTTTCCTGAAAGAGGAACTGACCTCTGTATTTCTTTTAAGATGCTCATTTTTATCATGAAATTTTACGTTTTGGAATAAATAGGGGAACATGGGAGGATTTTTAAATGCCAAAGCTTTTAGGGAAAGCCTTTGTTTTAATTCTTTGTTGATGCAAAGACACACAGGGTGGGCACTTGTTGAACTGCATAGTCTAAAGACCTTTTTTCAAATCTCCAATGTTTACAGGTTAAATTTCCTCTTATATGAACTGATGTGCTTCTGTACTTGGCAGATCTACAAGTACATTTTTTGTGCCAAGTGTGTTGCACTGGAAACTAGGCAGAAAGACAGTGATTATTCTGCTTCACTTGCTTTTAATGCTGACTCTGTGCATCATATGTTCATTTACACTAAGCGTGAAAAACAGGGTCAATGTGTCGTTGTAGATCTCCCAGGAGATCTGCTGTTTAGTGTGTTGACCTGAATACTGCCAGCATGGGTTTGCAGCACCTGTTTGATTCTCTTCATGCTTGCTGCACAATGGTTTCTCTCTGCAGCTCACATTCCTCTCCATCCATGCTCGTGCTGGATGTGTCCGCAGCCTGACTAGGTCGCCCTGGCTGAAAAAGTGTGTGTTTTTTGTGCACGTGTGTCTGTGTACAACAAATCCTTTGTGTAACAGACCCACTTGTATGAGACGACGCAGTATTTATTGTGCTCTCATATTTTTTTTCCTCATTATCACAAAGCGGCAACAGGGGGAAAAAGTGAGTGTAATTCCCTCCCCAGACCAAATCCGGTTTTTTAATCCCAGACTGTGGACCTTTGGTCTGGCCAGCAGGAGTGGGCCTGGTGCCGAGGGATGATGGGCGCACAGAGCAACATCCTGTTGAGCACCAAGGTTTTCTGGAGCAGACAGACAGGAGGGAGCTCAAAAACTCTGGTGACCTGCATTCCCCTCCATATGCTGCCCTGGGTCAGCTACTCAAACAGCATGATTCAAGGGATTAAGACTCTGAATGGGACCACTGGGCAACCCCTTCTGACTGACCCAATGAGTCAGAGTTTCTTTCTTTCTGTCTTTCTTTCTTTCTTTCTTTCTTTCTTTCTTTCTTTAACTCGTACATTCATTTTGTTCCTCCCTCATTACTATTTTCTGGCTAATTTGCATATATCACCACTTCCTATAGCAAGCAACATACATTGTACAGTACACATGTATAGTAGACTATTAAAAATAACTGATTAATTAGACCACAAAAGTCAAAAATAGAAGTAAAATGTGGTTATGTGTATATTTTATTTGCAATAGATTTGATTTAAAGACTCTTCACTTAAAACTCTGAGAGGAAAACTCATTTGGCCCCCTTCCTTCCCATCTTTTATAGATGATACTTTTATCATAGGTATATGCCAAGATGCATCGGGATCATGGTGATGGATGACAAGCAAAGGGGCTATTTGTTGGCCACACCATACAGTGTCCTCTTCTACAGTGTAATTTGCTGTAATTGTGTGGAGTTGCACCGCCATAGCCCACACCACACTGAGACCGTCTCCTCATTATCCCAGCTCCCCTTCATTGATTGCACTGACCTCATCAGTGGCTCCACATGGCAGGCAGCTCCTTCTCTCAGCTCCACCATGGATTTACAAGCTAAAATCAATCCACCTGTTTTAATCAGCCTGATCTGATCAGGCATGCAGGGGTAGAAATAAAGAAGGGAAGGTGAACACTGTCCACTGTAACTCACAAATAGTGAAAAGCGAACCCCATTATGGTGTTGGTAAGTAATTAATTTCAGGTTTAATGATCTTGCTGACAAAGCCTTAGAGCTGAAGATGTTACAGTATATATAATCACTTACTGGGTGATGTATACATGAGATTTATCTAGAATGAATCCAGTAGCCATTTATGATGATGAAACAATCTGTATAACTTTAAAAAAGGAGGAATTTCTAATAGATAGTAGTCATATTGCTGGTCATATATCACGTAGCATTTCTAATGGGCACTCAGCTTGTAGACATTTTAGTGATTTTTAGAACTGTACTCAGATACAGTTAATTTGCCACAACTTATGATTTTTTTCATCATTGATGAATCAGTGAATCGTTTTTTATGATTAGTATTTTGAATTGTTTAATTTTTTGTGGACTGTTGTCCAACAACCCATTTGCAGTAGCTGAGAAAAGCAGGATACATATAGTTGAAAATCTGAGACAATTCAATTATTGACATTTTTTATTATAAAATTTGTTAAATAATTAGCCAACAGAATGCCAAAAAGCTTGTTGATTAGTTTTCTTTTGATTGACTAATTACCTAAGTTTTTGATTAAAATATGCTATAAAATATTTATAGGTTATTTACACAGTTTTAAAATTCCTCTCTCTCCCTGCAGGGGGCATCAGCAGTGATTCTGACTGGTTTATGTGAAACTAGGGAACAACTGTCTGATGCAATGTAAAGTGTTTTTGGGTGTGCTGTGAAGTCTGTAGTTATCAGCTGCAGCACCACCACAGCTCCCAGTCGGCTGAGTGTGGGCGGAGGCACAGGGCTCCTCTCGTCCCCATATCTGTGAGTCATCCCATCACTGGATCATTAATCTGTCTGACCCCTGCATTCTCACTGTGAGAGGAGGAGAGCTAATGATGAAAACGGGCTATGCTACTCACTTGATTTAGCACAAATGCACAGCCATACACGTATACTCTCACTCATGCAAACACGAAGCAGATTCTACCCTCCCCCACCTGTATGCTCCAAAATAAAGCCCTTCATCTCAGCCCTGTGAAGCCTACTTCTACTTTGGCCCAATTTCCACCTCGAACACGGAGATCTGGGCACTGCACCATCGAGACGAATGACGGAAGTTCAGCTCAGCCGCAAACAATTTGGTTATGGTCCTTTCTTTTTTCTGCCATTCCCCAGTTAGTCAGCATCACCCTCCATGTTTTATGCCTCAGAAAATCTCCATCTGTTGTATGGAGGCATGCAAGGAGGAAAGGAAACATTTGGACCATGCTTAGGCCCTGAATGGGCATTGATCATTCTTTCCAATCCATCCTCTGGTGTGCTGCAATGGGGGAAGAAGGGAAGAGAGTGAAAGAGACAGATACTCGTAACCTGTGTTATTAGACTGCAGGGGGTGAGGTAATAATGGCATAGGAGGTCTCTTTGTGATGTGCCTCAGTAGGGTGTACTTTTTCTTTCCAACCTCCCTTTCTTGTGGCTTTTTCTTGCCACAGTAGTAACAGCTATTTCTTCCAACATCAGAAACTAGGTCCTGGAGTGAAAGGAAAGTGCTGCCAAGGCTTCTAGTATGCCCATGTAGCATGTTAAGGGGGTTTCAAATACTAATGATTAGTAGATGCTCTTTCAACCTTTTTTAAAAATATTTTTGACCTTTTTGTGATAGAACAGTGTAGACTGACAGGAAATTGGGAGGGAGAGAGAGAGAGAGAGGGTGAAATACATGCAGGAAATGGCCCAGCCCCCTGTAGCACTATAGCCTCTAGAACACGGGTCACCTGCTCAACCAGGTGAGCTATTTGCAGTGGCACTATCTATCTATCTATCTATCTATCTGTTTTAATGAGTACAGAATGTTTACTCATTTTTGCATCTTTTGTCCAAAACAAATAATAAAATTGATTTATGTGTGAGGGTGTAATTGGCAAAAAAAACCAACAACAAACAAAAACAAAGAAAAAGACATCTTAGATGTCTCCTACATCGCCCTTCTGTCTTGGCAGGTTAACTAATTTGTCAGCTTTAATTGCAGAGGCTATTGGATTCCCAGTGTAGCTTTCCATTGATTGCTGCATTTAGATCACTAGCCATTTAATGCAGAATCACATCTTCTTCCAGGCTGTGTGATAACCCCTTGCAGGAGATTGAGAACATTTTTAGAGCACCCTAACTCTGACTTTCAGATGTTATACCTCAGAGACATGGCACACACACTGACACACAAAGTCGTAATCCCAGTGGTCCTAATTGTTCTGATTTTAATGTGTGTCAGTTTTCACAGTTGGCAAACACAAAGTTGTACATGTGGCTTTTCTACTGTAACATTAAATGGTAAATGGTGTAAAGGTAATAATGTTTTCTGCATTGTTGCAGGAGTGACACATGCCATAGTAACTTATTTACTTAAATCAAAATATGTCTCATTGAAACAGAAGAATAGAACAAAGTCATTTTTATTTCTAAATGCGTAGAACCGGAGTTGTAATATAACAAGTACGCCCCTTTGTGTTTTGCAACTGTGTTCGCTTTCTTTAGGACATTGAGTCCTGGGGAATTTCATCACAGCTTGTCATTATTCCACTCACAGCACCCGGCAGCTGGCAAATTCAGTTTTACCCTTTGATAATGTGGAAAATCATTAAGTATTCATAAGCACATATCTGTTTTTGTGCACACTTATATGCATGCATCCGTGTTTTGTGGGCTTTTTCATATGTTTTCTTCTGCTGTATTGTTTCTGTGCTATAAATCAATTAGGATGGTTGTGTAATTTCTAATGAGTTATTACACAGACTGCTTGTGTTATCTGTAGCTATAAAAGGAACACTGAATCCCTTTTGGGATTCACACAGAGACTAAAGTAAACATGTTAATCCCATTGAGCAGCCCCTCTTCTGTTTCATCTGATAAAAGGGACTGGATCCACCTCTGGCTGCAGCCAAATTTAAATAATGTGTCTGTGTGTTAGCACTTGTGGTTTTGGCATGTGTGAATGTGTGTCTTTTTGCATGATGGATGTATATCTGTGGTCCCCAACTCTGTCGCAGAGAAGAGGAATGTCCCCAATAGTAGGTGGGCGGGCAGTTAGTGGTGTGAAATGATTGAGTGGCAGTTAAGGCGAGCCTTTATAGAGAGCCAGGAGGAATGCCTGTTGTAGATGGTGGATTCCAAGGCTGTTGCTGTGGTAACAGAGGGACTGAAGGTATTACTTGCCGAGCAGAGGATTTTTGGGGGGTGGGTGGCTTACTTAAGGATTCTGAGCATGAGTGGGAGCGTCTGCCTGCCCTGAGCCCTACCGTTCCACTTGCGTAATCTACTGCAAGAGAAGATCAATGAGGATTTAGTGCTCGATTGTCATCTTCTCTTCTAAAACGCCAGCAAAGAATATAGGAGCAATGAAAGTAGCAGTTTTAGGAACAGCAAAGTGAAGCTCAGCAGGAGGAATTGATGCTGATACATGTAACTTATGCAGATGATTTTTTTTTTTTTGCTTCATCTGCTACTTGATCATTTTATTGCCAACATTCCTGTTGTCACAGCTATTGACAGCTGTTGCATTCTTAAATGAAAATAATTAGCCCGAAGGCTGGCACCTTTAATATGAAAATACACTTTTGTGAAGATACAGCCAACATATGTGCAGGTCCCTACAATTTTCTGTACCATCAAATGTTCAACAATAATCATAAACTTATAAAGGAACTTTTACAACAATTGGTTTCTTTTTCACACACTGGCCTCTTTTGTCACACAAACTAGCAACATTCACCACTGTACTCACCCAGCAGTTAAAGTTTTTAAATTTTCCTTTAAAAACAAGAAAATGTTTCTGAGCGTCTACAAGTTCTATCAGATATTTGACAGCACACTGAACTATTTCAAATTAAAGAAGTCATAGTTTATCAATTTTAACAGTGTTCTCCTCTCTGCCTTGTAAGGTTCTCCATACTATGATAACGTGAGGCCCCTGTGCTACAGTGACTCAGATGCAGTTTTGCTGTGTTTTGACATCAGCCGCCCAGACACTGTGGACAGCAGTCTTAAGAAGGTAATGACCTTAGTGCTTTACTTTAAAGTCTCGATGTCTCTTTTAGCCCACTGTGATTCATTGTACTACAACCATACCTTTGTATTAGACAGTATATTCACAGGTTATTCTTTACTTTGCACTTCGGCACTAAACTGATCACCTGTTTGGGTCCACAGTGGAAAACTGAAATCCTGGACTTCTGTCCAAGCACACGTATCCTGCTCATTGGCTGTAAGACTGACCTTCGCACAGATGTCTGCACACTGATGGAGCTGTCCAATCAGAAGCAGACTCCCATCACCTATGAACAGGTGGGACAGTTTGTCAGGAATGTATTTAATGTTAAAACATTTTTACAAAAAATATTGCATTACATTTAAATGTTACAGTTTCAGTGTATTTAGATAGGCAATGAGTATCACACACCATGCATGTCAGTTATTTTAAGCTGATCATTTCCAAAAGTATTTTGGAGGATTTCATCTTATTACCAATCTTGAAATCAAGTAGCTACTCTACTGACTCTTATGGGCCATTTTTTGGGGGGCTAGGATATCCAGATAGTGGATAATATATTTTAAGCCTACTTTTTTGTGCACTGGGTGGGGTTTACAAATGCAGCAAAAAGTTTAAAAAGGTTATAAAAATCTAATTATATTTTCACATATGCATTACCTCATTTGCTCTGCACACAGACTGTTTACATCCATGCAACCATAGTCTGCCTAAGCTTGACTGGTCAGTATAATTTGGACTACTCACGCTTCCACCAAAAATATTCCTGCAGATATCTCCTGATAGGGATTCCTTAATTATTGATTGGAATATTTTAAATGACAAAGTAGACAAGAATATATTGCTACCTAGAAAATTCAGCGAAGAATTTTTATGGCTTTGCAAGCCTTCATGGATTTCACACTACATCACAGGAAAAAATGAAACTGCATTATTGAAGAATATCATGAACAGTGCCTTTTATTACTTGATTTGTTGCAGGGTTCTGCTATGGCTAAGCAGCTGGGTGCAGAGGCTTATCTGGAGTGTTCAGCATTTACCTCGGAGAAAAGCATCCATAGCGTATTCCGCACCGCTGCGATGGCCTGCATCAACAAGCTGCAGCCCCTCCCGAAGCCCAGCCCCACCCGACGCCTCTCCAAAAGACTTCTCCACCTGCCCAGCAAGTCAGATTTGCTCTCTTCCACCTTCAAGAAGGAGAAGGCCAAGAGCTGCTCAGTAATGTGAGTGGAGAACTCTTGAGTTACAGTCCTCATTTAAACCCTGATCCTCTGCCTCTTTGGTCTGGGGAAGGGGGGGTGGGCATGATGGTTTTATCAGGGTTACCTGCTGAATCCTTCCCTCACCCCCCCAAGAAACCAAACACCAATCAGAAGAGGTGGACACCTTGCTGTCCACTTGCTCCTGAACCTTTTAGTGCACATCCATCTTTTTCCACTGTTTCTTTTGCTTTTGAGCAAACAATATCACTTAAGGTTTGATCACCAAGCTATCGTTTTTTTCACCTGTAAACAGTATGCAACTTCAATGGTGTTACATCTGTCTATTTTACTATCTATAGGCACATGTTGATTTTGTCCAAAATGGAAATGTGCAACGTGTGACGTTTAATCTTGTAATGTAAATGCCTCTCAGACCAAGTCAATGGATATTTTTCTAAGTACAGAAATAAATCTAGCATGAAACCATCAGGAAATAGCAAAATCCTGTACATCCCTCTTAGTAAGGTGTATGAGGTGTGAAACAATGTGTCACTGGTCTCCCCATTTACTAAAAGTACATAGAATAGATGTACAGGGCGCAATGGGACAAACCACAGTGAGCACTATTACATAGAGAGCTTTTCTTATTGTCTCAGCTGTAATGACAGCAGGGACAAGAGCTGTGAGAACAGGCTGCTCTGCTTACAGCAGTCTAGACTATATCAGCCTGCATGGATTGTTGATGCATGGTTGGGTAGCTTTGGACAGTGTTGCTCTGCAAGCTTTCAGTGGAGTAAGTGGAGGTTGCTGAAGAGGCTTTGTGTACACAAAATGAGTGTAGAAACTGGCTGCAGAAATGCAGAGAGGAGATAAAATATAAAAAGAAGTTTAGCTGGACTTCCAGTGTATTTTTTGCCACTGCTGAAGCCTGGTGATGAGTTAGAACATTCTAACTGCTCTTGTTGTGACCAGGAGTGTAAACACAGTCAGTTCAATGCTGAGCTTTTGCGTGTTATTTATTAAGCTGTGGCTGGTTATTGATACCAGTTTAAGTGTTAGGAGGAATATGTAAAAGCATAAGATTACTCCTACATAGAATCAGACTGATTGGTAATAGTTTGTATTTTCAATCATTCTTCAGAAAAGATTTGTAGCATTGCATTGTTGACAGTTTTTCAACAATTCTCAAATGGTATGCAGTTTTGAAAAATGCCTTTCATATTGAGTTCCCAGAAGTCAATGAGATTTTTGAATACTGTAATTACTGTAATATGCCTGTGAATCTCTCACATTTGCATCAATCAATGTAGCAGCCTCAACCTGATTCAATTCTTCCGAGATGACTAATTTTTGTTTTGCACACACATGTTAATCTATTGACGTCCAATAAGCAGCACTTACTGTAGGTCATATTGTAAAAACTGGATGCTTTTCTGAGCTTAAATCTTAAGCTTCATGGTTATGTGTGTGCAGCATTGTCTCTGTGCTTCTAACCATAAAGCAATAATGATTTAAGTGCTTTGTGATGCAAAGTATCCTGCGTGGCAATAAAGCTGCAGCTTTGTGATTACTGTCATGCTATAAGTGCTCTATAGATCAACATGTTATAGATCAATACAATTTCTGCTGTAAAAAATATGATATGGCCCCTTTTTCCCTCTGCGTAAGTTGCGACCAATTTAAAGAAAACCAAGGACAGTTTTGTGCTATGAAATAGATCAGAGTGTGACAAAAAGAAGGAACAATGCTATTTGAGTTAGAGATGGTAGACTTTCTTATCACTTCAAAATAATAATAAAAAGTATTGAGGCAGTAAATTTTGACTGAATTGTTGAGATTGTTTTTGAAATTGGAAATACACTTTAAAAGTTTAACAATTATTCATCAAGGGCTAGTGTTTGGGGAAAAATAGCGTGGGACTAAGAAGAACAAGTAATCAAACTGCACAGGCTGGCCCTGTCCAAAGAAAGCTATTTTTCCATTCTTCTTTTGTGTGTGTGTGTGTGTGTGTGTGTGTGTGTGTGTGTGTATTTTATGTATTTAATGGCATGTTGCGAGTCCCCGTGTTGTTTTGAACATATCCTTCTGAAATGGCTGTTGTGTCTGTATGGAGCTGTGGACTGCCCCTGGTAGTTGGAGGAACTTAAAGTGGTGATTTGCACAAAGGCTTCCAGTTCATGGTCACACACCAAATTCCTCAGCATTGCCTAGCAACAATTCTGCTCAGAAACACACAGAGACTGGCTCTTGGGTTGGTTGTGTGGACAGATAGTGTTAGCTCACAAGCAGACATCCCCACACCCATCATTACTGCATCATTTAAGCATTTATTGCCTAGCTTGTTTTTAAAAAAAATCTCAATATTTCTCTCTGGGTTAGGGTGCTGATGCCAGGCCTCCTGATGGTGGGTTACGTGGGTTGCTCAATGACCATATCAGTTAATATGCAGCCTTTGTGTTGTAGTCAGTGTGTGGTAAAATGGTGCAGTCAAACTCCTAAGCATGTCCTATTAAAGCTGTATGATTGTACATACCGTTTCTTGTTTTCTAGTCATTGTACAGCATCTTCAATGATGTCCAATGGAAATGTTGTTGCCAATGTGAATATTTATTTGGTAGCTATTGTTGCCTTTTTTGATTGCCATGTATATTTGTTTGAAATCTATTTTGGAAATTTGACTTTTTTTCTTTTTTGTTTTTTGGCTATTGCAGTGTTGAATAAAGCTTGCCCCGTCCGGCATCCGACATTCGATGTTCCTATCATCTTTTTTGATCCTGTGCTCATAAACTTATTGAAATAAAATCTAACGGATGTTTAGAGTCTGTAAGACGTGAGGTACTTATCTTTTCCACTCAAGCAGTGCTAATAACTCCTTTAACAGGCTATGTGCCACTGCCTCATTAAGGATGGTGTCAGTTTATATCTGGATGATAGAGAATTACTGTAATTTCCCATTTCTTTAACCAGAATCTCAGATCTTAGTTATTGTTCAGGGAATTATAACCACAAAGAGGGAATAGAAAATGGGTCAGATGTGTAAATGACAAATGTTTACCTGCATAAGATAGCTAGCTAGCTAGCTAGACTCTTGCTTTCATCTGCTCTCATCTGTCTTCAAACACACCGCATCTGGTTGCTGCCAGCTACAGAAGTGTCTCAAATGGGCTTGATGCCACAGAAAGTGGCTATGGTGCCAACCAACACATGTGCCCTTATAATACCTTTTCTTTCACTGCTGCAGACTAACTAGTGCTAATCATTTCTAATGAGACTCTGTAGTGATTGATGTTTTTCACTTGCTGTAAAAAAAAAAAAAGAAATATCTCTCTGGCCTTTTCAAGGGAACTGGTTTCAGTTGATGTGTTCAAGTTTATCATGCATTATAAAGGTTGGTGTTTTAGCATATACAGAGACAAACTGAAAAATAACGTATGTTCTACCTGATTCATATAAAATGTGCAAACATATCACATTTTAATTCTGAGAAGAAATGTCACCAGTCAAATGCTAAATCTTCATTACTTTTGCCTCTGTTTTGCACTTTAACTCCTGAGCTGAAGACTTAGCTCTTTAGCTGTGAAATGCTACTCTATCCTTGCAACACTGAAGTGGTGGGCTGTCAAACCAAAATAGTGAAACTAACACTCAGTTTAGGTGATGGAAACTACAGTTTCAGGTGATGGAAAGCCCATGTTTTTTTCACCACAAGAAGTTCAATTTTCACCAAAAAATTCAGTAATTATCAAAAAGGGGTTTGAGATCCTACCCAAATTACCTGGGCGTTCATATGCTTTCTTGAATAAACTTTGCAATGGGAGGAAACCAAATTATGTGGTGGGGAATACTGGATGTTGTTAGGTTGGTGTTGAGTATCTGAAATGAACTCATCAAAGTGCTTTGAAACATTAAAAAACTGGTGTGCACATGTTGAACCTGAGCTGTCCTGCTTTTTCCTAAAATAAAAAAAGTGAAATATGGACTGTCAGTGGGGGAATGGCTGGAACACCTGAGGTAGAGGCTGACTTTGTACACATGCAGACACAGACACACTGGGTGTGAGGACGTATAAATGGGCCACATACGCTGCTAGTCGTAGTAAATTAGGCCAACATCTGGTTAGGCACAGAGAGTTCAATTGCCCACTCAGCTGTAGCATGTACCTCCAGGGCTTGGTTAAGGAGAAGTGGCATCATGGCGCAGTCCAATGCGCTTTTAGGATTAGCCCTGCCACTCTGTTGATAGTCTGCCATCTATAGCCAACTTAGAGGAGTTCTTTGTAACCTACACAAATAGTGGGTTACTTTGACCAAGGATTATTGTGCTGCCATTGAAAAAGATCGAGAGGGAGATAACATAATTCACATAAAACCATGTTACTGAGATGTAGAACAAAGTGAATTCATTCTTTCTGATTCACACTTATAAACAAATTAGAATATCAATCCAAATTACAATTACACTCACAAGAGAAGCAACATCGGCACTGTACACCAATCATTCTGCCAAACAGCTCCAAACCACTGTGGCATGAACTCCACAAGACATCAAGACAGAGAGAGACATCAAAATACCAGCAGCAGGTGATGGTTTTAAGCCCTGTAAGTTGTCAGTAGGGGCTCTTTGGATTATATATCTATTTTAAAACATCACAGAAACACTTTCAAATTAAGAATAAGCACCTGTAGCATATACTGAAATGTGGGAAATCTTAAGGCCATGTCAAAACTTTGTACTCTTTGTCACTCTCTCAATTTTTGCAGTATAGCAGGATGGATTGTCCTGCTGAAAGAGGCGACCAGATTCCTTTTAGCCTGCTATATTACGGTGGGCTGTTTGTAAGGTAAGTGTAACTGCAGCCCACATGTTAATCAAATGAGCCAATGCTCTGAAGGTATTTTTTCTTTGAGGTGAAGTTGTGAAATAAAGTGTGTGTGTGGGAGTGGGTACTGAAGTCAATTCTTTTTGAACAAGTCAACAGTCCATCACAGGATTAACACAGAAAGATGGACAACCATTCATGCTCACACCCACACCCATGGCCAATTTCAAATCTCCAATTTGTCCAATCTGCATTTCTTTGGAAACCAGAGCACCCAGAGGAAACTCACACAAGCACAAGTAGAACATGCAAAATCCACCCAAAAAGGGCCCAGGTGACAAGGAACCAGACCCAGAACAATCTTGCTATGAGACAACTACCACACCACCATGCTGCCAAAGTCTGTAAAATGATGAGCATTAATCTAAAAAATACAGGCACACGCAGAGAGAAGAGCAAAGGTACAAAAACATGCACAGGAGAACTAACAACTAAAGTACTATAAATACAAGGACAAATAATTAGGAAACAAATAAAGATGGGGCAGAAAGTCTTAAAAGTGGGAAAAGTGCAAAAGAGGGAAACAAAAACACAATGCCACCTACAAAGTAAGTAACTTAAAAAACCAGGAAGTATCTGAAATGAGAGACACAGAATGCACACGTAAAGAGAGGGACACATAGACAAGGAAGCACAGAGAAAACACAGTGACCAAGAAACACAATAGGGGTGATGTTAGAAACTGATAAAAGAACCAAAACTGCGACAAAAATCCCAATCACAACTGATCATCTAAATGATTTGCCACACCAAGTCAGCATCTCCACTGCACCATGGCTGATTACTGATGGGCCAACAAGCATCTAGTAATTATAATAAAATTCAAAGGTGATTTGTATCCTATAAATAAATAGGATTAAGAACTGGCAGTTATGAATAATGAGTCAGTGTTGATTCTGGACAGGACTGTTTTCTATGGGTCTTGCTGGGAGTGTAAAGGGTGATCTGAGGAGAGTTATGCAGCACTGAGTGGACAGCCCTCGGTGCTGTTGTGTAACATTAGCATCATGTTCTGGGTCCTCAGATAACTCTGCAAGAACACAACACAACACATTCCAGAAGTAACCAGTCACTTTATGTTTCCTGCTTGTATATACTACAAGCACATTCAAATCTGCCATATTATATTAAAAAGGTGCACGTGAATGCTGTAGGAAAAAATATTTGCATCCATCTATAGCCTTTTGAAAAGGAATGTGGTTGTCTTTGATAACCGATGAGGTGTGATGAGGTGTTGAGTCTTGCAGTGTGGGCTCTCTCTCTCTCGCTTTCTTGCTCTTGCTCACTTACAGATACACAGAGACCAGATTCTCTGCCTCTGCCGCAGTGCAGGGCAGGGCCAGAATATCCAAACCCATCAACTTCCTATTCAGCTGTTTTTGCTCACAAAAGGAGCAGGATGTGATCTGGTGAAAATATCTGGCAGTAAAATAGGTTATTTGAAATAATATGTTTTTCTTTTCAGTCACAGAAGAAAAAATGGAGGCAAGACAGAAAAATGTCTATACATTAATGAACCATTCAAGATTCTTGGTAGAATTACTAGCTGCTGTAGAGAAGCCAGTTTGTCTGCTCATCTCTGTGTGAAATATATCAGCTGTGAACTTAATAGCCATGAAATTCTATAAAGGCAATCCTTAGGATGATTAGTTTGCAGATAATGTTTATTCTGAGATTTTACTGTACTTCTATCAGCAGAATTTTACTTATTCAAAATTTCCTCACATCTTCTGAAAAAATTTTCACAAGTTGTTGTAGTGACACTCAAATTTTTCCAAAGATGGATCCTATTACTTTTGATTTTCTGAGGTTTACAGCTCTACTATGAGCTTGATATTTGTGGTTTCGCATGACATGTTTTAATAATTCTTTATCATATTCTCATGAATTGTGCTACCATTCTAGCCCAACTCAGACAAACTGTAAGCAACTGTATGTGCCTCTGGTCCTGTGACAGACTGGCAACCTTTCCAAGCTGCACCCTGCCTCTTAACAGCCTCTCCTGACCATAAATTGGATAAGCAGTTAAGAATGGATGGATGGATGGAAGTGCCCCTAGCATCTTGTTTAACATCCTTTGCGTCATTACTCACATAACAGAATGTCCACCTGCAGAGATCTTCCCAGTGCATCTTCAGGTTCAGAAAGAACTAAACCCTATGTTGCAGCTTCTCCTCAACCTTTACTTTTTAGTGTAACCCCTGACTCTAAACTTCCTCCTTGCCTAGAACTTGGTTCCCCTAGAGCTCTCTCTTGACCTCGTGTTTCGCTGGAAGCACCACCAATCAACTGAGTCAAATAAGAGCAATTGTCTGAAGTTCCCTTTGAGACATTGGGAATCCAAAGGCTGTTCTTCTAAACCATGTGTGTGTGTGTGTGTGTGTGTGTGTGTGTGTGTGTGTGTGTGTGTGTGTGTGTGTGTGTGTGTGTGTGTGGGAGAGAGAGAGAGAGAGAGAGAGAGAGAGAGAGAGAGGGCAGAGAGA
>VUQH01012723.1:4766-20911 GCA_015106775.1 Etroplus canarensis
GGCAAATGCCCCCCCCCCCCCCCCCTCACCATGGAGAGCTGTGTCAGGAAAGGCATCTGGCATAAACCCTCTGCTAAAATACCAATGCAGATTAATCCACTGTGGTGCCCTCTGGGAGGAAAATACAAAGGAGCAGCTGAAGATGCGTTAATTTCTTTGAATTTAATGTGAACCGCCCTAACAGACGTCTAAATTCCAGGTTTTATTACTAGCGACTTCTTTCAACACTGTTTTATTTCCTGTGGTTCTGTCATAATGTTTATATCGGGAACTTTACAGAGTGAATCCTAAATTTCGTTAGACTGTACACTTGTGTCTTGCAATGACAATAAAATCTATTCTATTCTAAAGTATTTTATTCAGTTGCTCATCAGCAAGCGTTCACTGTACTACAGAGAGAACAGCGGGTAAAGACAGGAAGGGCCACATGGGTAGAACAAATCAGGCTTCTGGTACAGACTGTGCAGTGACTCATTTAAATTATTGCTGTGATCATACCTGGCATCCAGCTTTCTCCAGCATCTGGGCGTAGAGGACAGTCTTTTCAATCTCCTTGAACACACGTATCTTACATGTGACTGGCACTGAGAGCTTTTCATTGGCTAAGCTGACTGACAAATAAGGGGGACATTTTAAGTGCCTGAAATGGTAAAACTGCAGTGAAAACAAAAAAAAAATGATTTAAAGAACTGAGAAGATGAAGAATGAATGTTTTTGCAACAGTTACAATAGTCTTCAGTGACAGCAAGTTCATGCAACCCTATGGAACACAGACTTACCCATTTTCTCTAACAGCTCCCATTCATCTTGTAGGAAAACTCCATAGTGTCCTTTTAGAAAAAAGAAACACCAAACAAAAACACACATTGTTAGTCCTCCCCTCATTATGTCATCCAAAAGTTTGGCAACAGTGTCTTTATATATAAGAATTATAGATTGCTAAAATAAGAAATTCACAGCTTAATTTGTGAATGAAGCGTGTACCTCTCTTAGCTATCATCTGAGGACATCCCAGGTTGAGGTCAATGGCGTCACAATAATCCTGGGCCAGCAAAGCTGCCTGAAGAAACACCTCCGGATCATGGGCACAAAACTGAGACACACAAAATGGAACACTGTGATTTACTCTGCATTACACAGGAAACAGCAGCAGGTGAGGTTAATGGTCTTGGAGAAACCGCTGTCAGATTAAATGGGAAGTCATAGCACAGATACTGACTTTCAAGTTTTTACACATGTCCTGTTAGAGATTGTTCTGTGAAGCAACAAAGAATTATCAATCAGATCCATTATGGTTAAAATAGGCCCTTACTATTTTCCAGTTACACTTCCAGTCCAAAGCTGGGATGCACTCATTGCGGGCTTGAATGTTCTGAATGTACAGGGCTTTCAACAATTTCTGTGAACAGTTCTTTTTCTGTGTCTGAACGATCTGAGAGCACAAAACTCAAGAATCTGGTGGGCATATGTTAACTTATCTGAGGTTGTCTGAAAAACCACAAGATGTAATGAAGTTTTCCATCAAGGAAAAGGTACAAGGAACAAAAAAATCAGAAGGAAATCATTTTCTGGACTGAATTTCCAAAATCAACAAGTTGATTTTAGTAGTTTAGAGCAGCACGGTGGTGCGATGGTTAGCACTGTCACCTAACTACAAGAAGGTCCAGGTTGAATCCAGCAGTCTGCCAGCTGAGGCCCTTCTGTGTGGAGTTTGCATGCTCTCCCTGTGCTCGCGTGGGTTCTCTCCAGGTGCTCTGGCTTCCTCCCACAGTCCAAAGACATGTGGAGGAGTCAGGTTAATTGGCGATTCTAAATTGACCGTGAGGGTGAATGGTTCATCTCTCTGAGCTGGCTGTGTGACAGACTGGCGACCTGTCCAGCGCACACCCCGCCTTTTTGCCCTACGACAGCTGGAATAGGCTCCAGCACCGCGGAAGAAGATGGATGGATGATTTCAGCCGTTTAAATTTTAAAATGCATTGATTTGCTCAAATATATTTGGCAGACCACTTACAAAACACAACCTTAGACTCTGGTAAAACACGTTCCTCTGTCAACCCTGAAATCTAAAGGTGAACAGGCCTTTTCTGTCCAGGAATTACCAGCTGGAGGAAAGCAGCAGATACGGATATCTGACATACTGTCTTCTTTTAAGTTACTTTTTTTTAAAAATCATTATCGTCAACTTGCTTTATGATTTTCTAAAATTAATACTTTATTATTATGGATTTTATATAGACTGTATATTGTCTTGTTGTCAGTAAAGTGTCTGAAAAAGCACAATATAACTATAAGTTTTACATGGCAAGTATACAATGACCAGACCTAAACGGAATCTGAAGATTTTTTCACAGTTTTCTGCGGTGATTCAGGGGGGAAACCTGTGAAGTGTTTCTTGCTTGCTACAGTATAGAAAACACTAAATCAACCTATGATAAGATTACAACAGGCTGAAAAAAAATCAATTTACCCAAGCTTTTAAATTTAACATTTATTTAATTATGAAGATTTCAGGACAACCTTTTCACACCAATTAAAGTCGCAACAACAGATAGGCTGAACATTTTGCCACTCTGGCTCAGGAGGTAGAGTGGGTCATCTTCCAACAGGAAGGTTGGCGGTTCCATCCCTGGCTTTTTTTTAGTACAGATACCAAAGCGTCCTTCACATTTCTCCTGATGCATCCGTTGGAGTGTGAATGTGAGTGTGATAGCTAAACGCGCTCAAAGGCATAGAATAAGGAGCTGTATGAATGTGTGTGTGAATGAGGCTTCTAGTAAAAAGTGCTCTGAGTGCTCAGTTAGAGTAGAAATGCGCTATAAGCGTCAGTCCATTTACATTTACCTTTTTCCAAGCAACACGCAAGCAGGGCACAGATTTTGAGTGGGCATGGCAATGACTTATGTCAAACATGTAATGCATCTACATTTATGTAGTTCTTTCCTAGTCTTACTGACCACTTAAAAGTGTTTTAGATTACAAGTCACATTTTTTGACCATGCATTCATACAGGACTTTATTACATACGTTTAAAGCACTTTACCAATTTGGACTCACCAATCAACCTAACATGCATGTCTTTAGACTGTGAAAGGAAGCCGGAGTTCCCGGAGAAAACCCACGCTGTGAGAACATGCAAACTCCACACAGAAATTCCTCAGGCAAATTTTGAACCAGGAACTTTCGTAATATAAGGTGACAGTGCTTGCCACTTTTTCACCATGCCGTCAAACAAACTGGGGGGCATCCACTGGCGCTGCAGTCTGTCAGTGTTTCATACCTGAAAGTGGCAAATCCTCACCTGTGTAATGAGAGGTCTGTCCTCCTCACAAACTTCGTTGTAGAGGTTTTCTCTCCTGTAGTTGGCATCACGGACAAACACCTGAGCATGCAGCATGGGGGTGTAGCACAGCTGGGCGCCGTGTCGGCGGCTAAGTAAGCGCCAGGCCAGCTCGCTCTGGTCCACCATGGGTGCCACTACAAAGCGCGCTTCCTTTAGGGTTTTCCTCCAGAACTCAAAGCCCTGAAGCTTGGCCATCACAGCTGAATTCAATAGAACAGGAAAGACAAGAGTTTATCAAAGACCAGTTTGAGCTCTTCTCCAACTGATCCAACACAAGGAAACCATCTGTAGCTTAACATCACACAGTTTAAAGAACTGGTTGTGGACATGAGAAAGACCAAAACACCAGTGACCCTTATTTTCCAATAATGGGGTCTGCGTGAAGATAGTGAAGGACTACAAATACCTCGGGTTCACATTGACAATAAACTGGACTTCATTAAACACACAGAAGACATCTACAAGGACGTGACGACTCAGGTCCTTCAATATCTCTGACAGTGGTGTCAGAAAGGAGGATGCTGTCCAAGTTAAGGACAAAACTGGAAAATCCTTCACACCCTCTCCATGACGTGTTGGACAGACACAGGAGAACGTTCAGCAGGAAGGTGCTCCACAGAACGCCACAGGAAATCATTCCTACCTGTGACATCACACTATAATTCCACCCTGTGACACCTTAACTAGTTTCTTTCTATCACCATATCTGTACATAGTCTTACTTTCAAGCTATTTGTTACATTTAAACTTATTACAACCGTGTTAATGCAATTAATCTTAATTTTTCTGCCTTTCAGATTTATATTTATTCCTAGATAACTGAGCGTCTGCAACAACAAAGCAATTTTCTCCCTAGAATCATAAAGTATTCCGATTCATTTTAGCAAGCTTTTTAGTTTGAGTACATAGTCACATTCTTTGGCCATTCACAGCTTTAAAGACACTCAATGTAAAAATAAAAGAATTTACACCTTTCCAGAATCCATTAATGCTATCAGTAAGATGCAGAAAGGATACAGTCACAATGAAGTAAGTGCATACAAGAGGTGTAGCAACATCTCCAGCTCTGCCTCCTATCCTTTTTTCAGTGCCACTGTCTTCAAACCATACATCATAGCAGGTCTCACTACCATCTTGTAAACCTTCATTTTCATTATTGCTGCTATCCTTCTGTTAGAAAGCACCCCCGACACTCATCTCCACCCACTCAACACACTTTTTCCATAAAAGGCAAAAAGAAAAGCTGTTTGTATTACAGTCTCATCCAGCTTAACTGAATGCAAAATGTGTGCAGCTCATACAACAAAAGTTCTGCAGCCTCTTCAGCAAGTGAAGAATTTGAAAATATACATAGATTATATAGGTGGACTGCAAAAACCCATTTTATTATTCTAGCACTAAAACACACAATATGTATTTGCAATTTTTATAATAGGATATGAATAGTGTCCACGTAGTATAGTGCTTTACACATTCGCCTTCTAAGCTAAAGATCACAGGTTCAATTCCGGCTGGGGACACAAGCTCCTCTCACCATGGAGGGTTGTGTCTGGAAGGGCATCCAGGATAAAATCTCTGCCAAATTATCAATGTGGATTAATCTGCTGTGGCGACCCCTTGGGGAGAATCCAAGGGAGCAGCCGAAGGTACATTATAATAGCATATCCATATTTGGTATTCCTGTATCGATACAATATTGCCACACAAAATATCACAATACGTTACTAAAAAAACTGTACCTTCAACTGCTGTAAAGGTTTTATACTGGCTGCCCTTCCTGATGCAACCCTTCATGGTGAGAGGGGCTTGGAATTGAACCAGGGACCTCTGACCTCTAAGGAGAATGTGTAAGTAGATAGGTAGGCGGCCTCAGCCGAGCTGCACACCTGGAGGCCCAGTCTCTTTGGTTTGCCGTACAGGTGGCAAGCTCGGCTGTGCTGGCAGCCCCCACATCTCTCTTCAAGGTGTCTATCAACGTGGTCGCTGGACGCCCAGGGTGACAAACCCCATGGGCAGGCTTCCAAAGGAGAAGATGGTGAGCTGGGAGCTCTGCGTGTCCATGGCAGTGACCTGCTAGACCCATCTGTTTTCCAGGCCACTTTGTCGGAGATGCCTGGGAGGTCCATGTAGAGGTCCTTGTTGGTTATTCAATCTCTCCAACTGAGAGAACGTGTAAGCCACTACACAGAAAGGCTCCAGCTGAGCTGGCAGTTTGAACCCAGAACCTTCTGACACTGATCCAACAGGACTAACCACTGCTCCACCCTGATCTCAGGCCAGCCTCTACGTTTTCGTGTTTCTTAATACAGGAGAAACTACACAGATAACAGTGACACCTAGCTGTGGAATCTGTCCCTCTCAGGTTACAGTTAGCATCGTTAAACAGAGTGTGAAGAATCCGGCTGTAACACAGTTAAAGGGGTTGCTAGCTGGCTCCACACTCCGCTCCGCCATCAGGGCGGTGAGCTCGCTGTCCCGCGTGTGTCTCAGCTGTTTCTAACGTGTCTCACTAACTCGTTAACTGTGTGGACTGTACCAGCATGCAGCTAACCAGGCTAACCGCAGTCTACTGCAGCACATGAAGCCAGTCTGACACACAACACATCACTACATTATGATACTCCTGCGATGGCTGTAGCCCCCGCTGCGCTCATGTACTGCCTGTACCTCTGTGTAAAGGTGTGGATAGTTTGATGTTCACCTGTAATCCTGGCGCAGCACTTTCCAACTGTGTGCAACAGCGAAATAACGCCGATCGGAAACCTTTTCCAGTTTCCATTGAGTTTCCCGCTTTTTCTTCTTCTGCTGCTTAATAATAGTCCCTCCATACACTACTGACCTCTTCCGCCGTGGTGTACGAGAGCAATGTTATATACAATGTTAGATAGTGATATTCTTCTTCTTCCTGTAAATTTTATTGGCGGTTGGCAAGCAACAAAATAGTGCATTACCGCCACCAACTACTATCCCGTCCACCCATGTCATCCTTGCGCAGGGCCCGTGACCCTGGCATCATCAACCAAGGCTGCGGGCCTTCTCTTACTAGCATATAGTTAAATTACATGAGAAAAACAATTTTAGTTAACTGAAAGAAAAACTAGAAAAGTACTCATAGAGCGCAGTAGAGGACAGTGTCTGAGCAGCAGGAGGGCCCGTGGCCTTGGCTGATGACGCCAGGGTCACGGGCCCTGCGCAAGGATGACACAGGTGGACGGGATACTAGTGGGTGACGGTAATGCACTATTTTGTTGCTTGCCAATCGCCAATAAAATTTACAAGAAGAAGAAGCAGACCTCCGCCAAGCATGATCCAAGGCATGATCGTCAAAGGCACCGACATCAAAGGCAGCAGCTCGAGCCTTTGATCTCTCTACAACGCTTGCTCACATGCACACACACACTTTACTGTAGTCATATGTGGGGACATCAGACGCATTTAAATTATAAAGTCATGATCCCATCACCCAATTCTTCCCAAAATTTCACCACCTCTTGCTTTTATGAAGCAGAATTCATTAAAAAAAAGTTTCCGCCAAATTCGTTCGTAACTTTTTGAGTTATTTTGCACACAGACAAACAAACAGACAAACAAACCAACCAGACGAAAACATAACCTCCTCAGGGGAGGTAATAAAAACTAGACTTTTGGGAAAAATTAAAACTAACTAAAATGACATTGTGGGCTTAGGAAACTATTTAAAATAAAATAAAAACATACAGGAAATGTCCTTAGTTCCAGTCTTTGTCAGCTGGATTAAATTTGATCAGTCTGTCTGATGAGGCTTTGATGCATCTGTTTATTGAGACTCAGGATGTCTACATGATTGTGACTCATCTGCCTTCACAAACTGTTGTGTTTGTGTTGTAATTTCTAATCTAAACATCTTAAATATTCCCCTGACAAATACCATCCATATCATAATAATTAAGAAAACTAAAACTAATACCGAAACTAATAAAAACTAAACTAAAACTAAACATTTTCAAGCAATAAAAACTAAACTAAAATGACCAAACCCACTCTGGAAACTAACTGAAACTAAACTGAATTCAAAACAAAAACTCAAAACAAAATAAAAATAAAAACTAATTAGAAGATACAAAACTATAATAACTCTGTCAGACTTCATCGATCCTGACTCAGAGCGATGCTGACAAATATTTATTATTTCTAGGCTTGATTATTGTAACTCATTGCTATCTGGCTGTTCTAAAAGCTCTCTTCAGTTGATCCATAATGCTGCAGCAAGAGTACTGACAGGGACTAGAGGGAGAGATCATTTTTCCACTGTGTTGGCTTCTCTTTATGGGTTCGGTGTTAAATCCAGAATTTAATTTAAAATCCCTTTCCTCATCCTATCTTAAAAACCTCATTGTACCATATTTCCCCAACAGAGAACTTCACTCTCAAAGTGCAGGCCTACTTGTGGTTCCTTCACTGGAACTAAAGGGTCCAGGCCAGCTCCAGGAAGACAACCCTGTAGCATTATCCTTCTTCCACCAAACTTACAGTTGGCACAGTGTAGTCAGGCAGGTAACGTTCTCCTGGCATTCACCAAACTCACTCTTCCATCAAACTGCCAGATAGAAAAGCACAGAACATGTTTCCAGTGCTCCAGAGTCCAGACAGGTCTCCAGATTCTTGGAATCTTTTGATGATATTATGTACTGTAGATGATTCAAAGTCTTTGCAATTTTACAATTTGTTGATGCAAGGGACACTTCAAAAAACCAGCAATGGATGTGCGTGGTCTTTGAGCCCTCAGGCGGCACGTCATCGCAAACAGGCATGATTCTGTCATGGAAATCACAGCATGGGCTCAGGAACACTTCCACAAATCATTGTCTGTCAACACAGTTGGCTGCGCCATCCACAAATGCAGGTTAAAGCTCTATTATGCAACGAAGAAGCCAGATGTGAACATGATCCAGAAATGCCACTGTCTTCTCTGGTCCAAATCTCAGGCAAAGTTTAAAACTGTTCTGTAGTCAGACAAATTGAAATTTTGAAATTCTTTTTGGAAATTATGGATGCTACATCCTCTGGACTACAGTAAAGAGCAGAGGGACCATGTATTGTCAGCGCTCAGTTCAAAAGCCTGCATCTCTGATAGTATGCATTAGTGCCTATTGTTGTAACAAACTGGGCATCTGGAAAGGCACCATTAGTGCTGGAAGGTATATACAGGTTTTAAAGCAGCATATGCTCCCCTCCAGATGATGTTTTTTCCAGGGAAGGCCTTACATATTTCAGCAAGACAATGCTAAACCACATACTACAGCTATTACAACAGCATAGCTTCGTAGTAGAAGAGTCCAGGTGTTGGACTGGCCTGCCTGCAGTCCAGACCTTTCACCAACTGAAAATATTTGGTGCATCATGAAATGCAAAATACAGGACTGTTGTGCAACTGTAATCCTATATCAGACAAGAATGGGACAACATTCCTCTCCCAAAGGTCCAGCAGCTGGTCTCCTCTGTTTCCAGATGTTTATGGACTGTTGTTAAAAGAAGAGGGGACGCTACACAGCAGGAAACTTTTTTCTGAGACATGCTGCTCCCATCAAATTCAAGATAAGCTAGTATATTTCATGAAACAGTAAAATGTCTTATTTCGAGCATTTGATATGTTTTCTTTTTTTTGTGAAGAAAAATATTGGTTTATGATATTTGCAAATCATTGCATTGTGCTTTTATTTATATTTAACGCACAGTCCCGACCTTTTCGGACTTGGGTTTGTATCTATAGGCATGACAGACAGTTGTGTAGTTTGGTTTATAATGGCATTTTTACAGTCAAGACACTTAAAACAGTTTCAACTGGTTTTATTTTTCTATTAGAACATATATGTTTTGCACACAGTAGGTATAATAATTTGTAACAGAAAATCAAGTCTAGATCAATCTTATTTGATTGATGTCAGTGACATTCAGTGGGAATCATTAGAAATATTTTAAAGTGACTTAATAGGGACATCATTTTACTTTAGGACTAACAGTCAACACGGAAACACAGTTAATGCAATAAAAACTAAATTCAACATGATATTAAAGCAGCTGCAGGGCTGGTGTATATATAAGCTCAGGTGTGAATTTTCTGTTTCACTGTCAGACATGGAGTCTGTGTCCTAATCACTGTTTAACAGCAGCATTACCACACAAAATGCACAGACTCTACATTCAACGCTAAACCACATATAGGCGACAAAATAAAGAAAGACGAAAGCATAACATTCAGCTACATGGTTTCATGTTAAAACACAACATATTACATATATCACAATTTTAAAAAAAAAACATTTTATCCAGCATTTATTGTAGTTGGATTGCTGCTGTGGTTGATTGTCCTCCTGACCAGTTCTCCTTTTAAATGACCAAAATAAAGACAATAATTTAAATGACATAAAGTCCCATTCAGTATTCTTTACATGAGAAATCATCCATCACCATGGATACTGACAGATTTCAACACTCACCCAGCTGTTGTGTTATAGTTTGTGCTGATTCCTGGCCAATAACAAGAAAAATAGATGCCTACTGAATAATGGTCATTTGAATTTAAATTGAATTAAGGAGCATGTTTTTCAAATCTACCGCAAACAAAAGCAGTGTAATACTGTAGGGTCTTTAACTTGCAAAATCGAGTGCCTACGGGTGACTGCTGTTGTGAATTGGTGCTGTATAAACAGGAACGCAAATGACGTTACTCCAGCTCTTTATCATCACAGTTCACAGGTTATTGTAATATGAGAGGTACACAGAGAAAGTGATAAGCTTTCATGTCACTGGCTCGTTGTACTGCACAAACTAACAAGAATAAATTCCGCTGAGAAGTCAAGGAGGCTTGCAAATCGTCATATCCAGGACAACTGCATCTTGTTCACCTCAAAATGAAAGTGTTTGAGTTCAGAAACGTTATGACTACATGCTCAGTAGTAACCATGGCCATAAAAAGCATGAAAATACATTAAGACATCAGCATATACCACTGATCATGTCAATGATGTTAATTTAATGTTGATAGGAAGGCTCCAACCACACCTTCCTAATGTTGGAGTCAACCAATACAAGCACTCCTTTCATGACCAATAAGTCATCACCATCTATCAAGATAAAAGTGGCATGCAACATGAGTGGCAAAGCGATTTTTCAAGGTATTCCTGTGATATTAGCAACAGGTCTATCATCTGAAGGAAGACAAACTTTGAAATTCTGCCCGTGTGACAGTAATAGCAAATATAAGAATAGTGACAGTGCAGTGTTGAAAACTGACCCTCAAGTTATGGGAAATTATGCGGATCATGTCGACCAACCAGGTTATTCCCCTATTATCGCCCACCAGGACCTCATGCCTCAACTATGCCAAGGCCCTAGCTGTTCACCAGCCCTAACCTAGTTTAAGACATTATTATGTACTTATATGTCTTATAGGTTAGAGCCCTTAATTACACTTATGACGGCATTTATGTGTGGATAACAGGGGGGGTACATGCAAACACTCATTTTATAAAAACTACAGTCCAGACCGATACCCATAGGAGTAGCAGTTCTTTTGAAAATGGAACAGTACCTGTGAAATGACAAATATGACTTTGACCAGGAGCACAGTTTAGGTGAAGACCCATTAGGTGATCATCGTATTTGTTGTTAAAGACGTGATTAAATTCTAACCCGTACTGCAGGAGGAGTAGCGAATCTTGTGAAATGTGCATTGATGGCAGACACTTCACCGTGGCATTAGTGCTCTGGTCCTTTGGCCAGATGAGCTAATGTACCTTTGGCTGCTCCCTTGTATTCTCCCCACACACGCCACAGAGGATTACAGCATTAGTGATTTTACACCGAATGCCCTTCCTGACACATAATGAGAGGGGCTTGTGTCTCCACCTGGAAACAAACCAGGGACCTTTCGCTCGTCAGGCATGTGTGTAAACCACTCCACTGTGAGGACACTCAACCAGAAGAGCTAATAAAACTGAATTTAAAAATTTATGCACATGATAAAGAATATGTAATGATGCTAATAAGACATTTTTTTTAAATTTTTAACATTTTATATTTCTAATATTCTGAAGGGGCAGCAATTACAATAATATTACAAAAACAACTAACAAGTCTGAGAGCCAGCTTTCTAACACTTAAAGCAACATCTTGTCCCTTGACCAATAATGTTAGCAAACCAGTTAATTATTTAAACACCTAGTAGACACAGAATAGCAGAGACATACTATTCATTTGTAGCTTTATTTAGCCACGCAGAGAACGTAGGCACTATAAACACTCTGTTTTTGGTCTCTGAGAAAAACTGTGTGGTTCTCTAGCTATTGATTCATTCATTGCCGTTACCCTCATCTTTCTTAGAGTTTTCTTAGATGTTTTTCTTCTTTTTTCCATTCACAAAATCAGCTTTCCGGAAACTGGCTGTGAAAGTGAACTAAAACATTAAAGTTGTGGACAGTTTTCCCTGCATATATTTAGCATGGGTAGGGGAAATGGGGACACCGATTTACTGAAACATATATAAACACAAATGGAAATACAGTACATAAGATGAAAATACATAAGGTGCATACGGTTTGTACCATTCTAACAGGTTTAAAGGTGAATATTTGGAGGGGCCACCTTCATTCTTCAACTCAGGCTGAACTCTCTTAGCAAAGCTTTCTTGGAATTTCTTTCAGCAGTCTTCAGGAGCAGTTCTCCAGGCTTCTGGAGGGCTGTCCCAAATCTCTTCTTTGGATGTTGGCTGCCTATTGCTCTGTCAGGACGATCTCACATTGCTTTAATAATTTTGAGGTGAAACCTCCGGAAAGGCCAATGTATGACTTGTAGTAATCCATTGTTCTATCCAAGGAGGCTTTTACTGCATTGGCAGTGTGTTTGGGATCATCCATCACTCCCTAAGGCCAGTTGCCACTGACTTTCAGTCCAGTTCTTGTGTGGTTTGATATACCTTACCCTTTTCTCACTGTTTCCCTTCTTTAAGAACAGCTTTTTGACAGCCACCCTTCCACTGAGACCATTTCTGATGAGGCTTCTGCGAGCTGAAGGACCAGATGCATGTCTGAGGTCTTATGTCAGGTCTTTGCTGGATTTTTTTCCTGTTTTACCCAGTTTTTTTCAAATTGCTGCACACCATGCTGAGATATACTAAGTTTCCAGCTAATAGCTCATTAGGAAACACCTTGTTGTTGCAAAAATACAATTTTATGCCTGCCAAACGGTGACATTTTTTGACAAAACTAGAATGCCTAAAGGTACATTTTAAAATTGGTTCTTTGCTAAGTTGTTTCTTGTGTGTAAACACAACACTTATTCATCTGTTGTGTTAGGTCATTTTTCCACATTTGAAATAATAAGTCAGTGTAAGTGGCTTAACAAACCAAAAAGCCTTCTATTGAAAACGGTCAGGTACAAGAACTGGACTGAAAATGAGTTAAAAAGCAGCCAATGTCCAGGAAAAACTAAAAGACCTTCAGAAAGGCTGGGAAACTAATGCTATAAACTAATTTAAAAATTACAAGAAAGTCTAGCTACTTTGAAGCAAAATATAAAGATATGAGGGGTGGCTCAAGATCTTTGCACAATACTGAATCAGGTAATAATTTCATGTGGATCTATTACTATGTCAAGCACCTTTAAAATAACCCATCACACAAAGAGCAAAGCAGCATTAAACATGTATAGTATTAAAGGGAGCTGGTATCAGGACAATCTACCATATATTATGTGTGTATGTGTGTGTGTGTGTGTGTGTGTGTGTATGTGTGTGTGTGTGTAATGACTAACAAACTTATTAAACCACCTGTCATAAAAAAAGGAGTATCAAGAAGTGCTTGAATGAAGACTCTTTCCTTTCAGTGAGTTCTCTACGTTTTAACATGCTGAACAGGAAAAGAGGAATTTCAAACTGAATTCACCTTTTTATAACCAAATTAGAGCCGGCTCACTGGGCTTCTCTGAAAAGGTAGAAATGAATTAAGCGTAGCATTCAACCACTAAGTCAAATTTTTTGTTCAGCAATCCAGATAAATAACTATAACTTGACATCTTGATCAATAAATAATAATGTGCTTTACTATTTTTGGGTTTTTTTGTAAAACACTAAAATTGAAAATTCATGGATAATAATAGTAATTATTATATTTTAGCACTAAAATAACATTTTGGTTAAAGAGCTTCTACATCCTGGTTTATTAACATTACAGAAACATGAAAATGATTTTGGTAATTACCAATGCTGTTAATTTAAGTCAGCTGTGGCATAAACCTTACATTAGGTGGTGGTCTAATAAATTTGTTAAGCACTGTAGACAGACAGAGAGAGAGAGACAGACAGACAGACAGAGACAGAGATATTTTACCAAATAATTTAAAATAAAATATTTTTTTCCAGTTCTCTAAAGTTACAGCCTGGGAGTTCCTTTCACACTTGCTGCCATCTTACTAACATTCATTAGTTCTGCTTACATTTCTGTAATTACTTAAATATAAATGAAAATAAAAAATTAAATAAGAACAAAACAATTCCTATATAACACTGTTTCACTGAAACACTCACAAACAGTACAGACAATATAAAGCACATAGGCAACATGAGGAAAAAGCTTTCTAGCCTTCAGTAAATCAGTGCATTACCAACACTTGTTTTATTCAACTAGTAAACCATATCTCAGTCAGTCCTTTGGTCCACAGAAACATATTCTAGCTATCTTTACCCATCTGTATATTAGCTGTATTTTAGTTTGACTCGGTGCTTTGTGAGACAAACAGCACCGTCGCCAAATTTAAGCTTGACAACAGATAACTACAGTCAAACACGTATGCGTCAGTGCTTTAAAAATATCAGATAAGCTGAGTGATTGCAGGGGAGGGCGAGAGTACTTCTGACTGAAATTCTTTTAGATATCACACTTCTAAATGATGGCAAGGCATTCACGAAGGTGTGAAGCATGTTTGCGCCCTGCTTCTAATCCAAGGTGGATTCATAAAGCTACCACGAGATCAGCTACAATCTCAACACTGATAGGTGTAGATATATTCAAAACTCATAGTACTCATCTCACAAACACAAGCCGATCTGTCTCAGTGGTGACAGCACACACCAGGTAGACGAGAGATTCGCATTAGTTCACTGCTAACACCATTTTAGAATTATTACACAGTACAGAGGTATTTCTACTTATACCACAAAGCTTTCCTGACTCTTTAAAACAAGTTGAAGCAGCCTTTTACATTACATTTACTGCACCAGATTGCACTTGTGGACTTTTCGTGTAATTTGTTGACACTAAATCTAGAGAATGCATTTGCTGGTGGCTTTTAATATGAACTGTATACACAAGGCAGTGCTTTTACGACTAACCACACTCAAAAACATCAAGAGATAAAATATTGCTCACATGACTAATACTATTTCATATGGCAGTGACACCAATCAGCCATATCAGACGTAATCACCTGGATTAAACGCTAAATTATGGGGAAAGCATAACTATCTAGTATGGTGCAGCATGGTCCTGTACCCTCACTGAGCTGTGCGGATAATAATCCCGTCCAGTGTCTTCCACCCTTACTCACAGGCATGTTTCAGGACTTGGGGCCAAATCACCATTTGGTTGTGGTTCTTTCAAAAACCTTTCCACTTCCTGTGAGTCCACAGTTACACTCTTTGGCCTGACCTCGTCCCCTTCCTCTTTGCCTTTTCTCGCCTCCTCCTTTAACTCCTTTGCTGCCTCCCTCTTTGTCTCTTTCTCTTGCTCTTCTCTCTCTCCCTTCTCCTCCTCATCGCACACTTCCGCAGGCCTGCTGCACCCCTCTGTCTTGGTTTGGTCTGTCACTGCGATGCACTCGAGTTTGTGATCTGGCTCCGAAGGATTCTTTTTGATACACAGGAAATTGCAGGTAAATAGAACCACGGCTGAGAGGAACACCTCGCTTCCTGCCAGCAGGAAGACATACATGTAGTTCTTGGTGAAATCCAGCAGCCGACCTGAAACAGTGGAGAATACCACGTAAGATAAACACACAGTGCAGTAAAAATAATTTTCTTCACTCATTGCAGTGCTAGTTTACATACACAAAAACTATTTCTGGAAACGAACAGCTGCAAGTTTATTAACCCTTTAGGATTTCCACATTCATTACTCATAAAATGTGCTCTGATCTAAGTCCAAGTCAGAAATGTAAACAAACATAAAGTAACAAACCTAACATCCGAACAACTTTGATAAAGTATATATAAATTACACTATCATTAGTAACATTAGTAAGCTACTTGCAAATGTTTGTACTTGGCCACACAAGGAATATACAGTCATGTGAAAAAAAGAAGTGTTAACAGGACTCTGTGCAGACCTGTGAGAAACTAAGCACACTTCATGATTCAGTAGCTTGCAGAACCACCTTTGGCAGCAATAACCTGAAGTAGCGGTTTTCTGCATGACTTCAGTCTCTCACATCGTTGTAGAGTGATTTTGGATCAATCTTCTTCAAAATGTTGCTTCAGTTCATTGAAGTTTGCGAGCATTTATTCATGCACAGCTCTCTTAACCTCAAATCGCCGCATTTCAATCGGGTTGAGGTCTGAACTTTGACAGGGTCATTGCAACATCTCAATTCTTTTCATCTTCAGACATTCTGTTGTAGATTTGCTGCTGTGCAGTGCATGAACCCAATTTGAGCCGAGAGTGGCTGTCAGATGGGCTCACATTTGCATCTTGAATACTTTGGAATACAATATGGTTGAATATGGTTGACTCAGAAACTGCAACATGCCCAGGTCCTGTGGCTAAAAAACAAA
>VUQH01012723.1:30888-43439 GCA_015106775.1 Etroplus canarensis
TGGAGGAGAGTTACCAGTGTGGACGTCGGAGTAAATGCGCTCACGCTGACTAACTGTTGACTGTCTTACCGGATGATGCTGCGCTGCTCTTCCCCCAGCCGTCTGCCTCAGCACCGGAGCAGCGCGTTCCTCCCCGCACGTCTGCCTGCAGACCGTCAGGACGCACACGGTCATGCTGCCGGGTCCTAAAGCCGGCGCCGCTCAGGCGATGTCCGATGACGAGCTCTGCTATATTTGGCCTTTTGTTTTTATTGGACAGCGAAGGTGAGCCCGGAACAGCTCATTATTTTTGCCCAGGGAGTGCATCCCGTGGGATTATTATCGAGTTCAGATAGGAAGCTCTAAATATAGGGATATTGCTGGATGTAGTGCTTCTGATGGCTGCTTCACAAACATAAAGGATGGCTTAAGTTAAGCCTGTAGAATTATCACCTAGTCTAGTTTAAATCCATGTCTGCAGACTCACTTGAATGAATTTAAAACAAGGTATTTGATGTATTTATGTTTGACCAAATCAGCCAATTCTGATAGAAGACAAAGTGGCTACAAGTTCAGAAATGGCTACTCTTTACGCACAACCAGGCTTTACAGAAGAGCTCTATAATCACAGAAGTATGTCTGGACTAGTACTTACACCGATCAGGCGTAACATTATAATCACCTGCCTAATATCGTGCTGATCCCCCCTTTTGCTGCCAAAACAGCCCTGACCCATCCAGGCATGGACTCCATTCACCATTGTTCCTTCCTCTGACCTTTTGTTAAAGATACTGACCACTGCAGACATGGAACACCTCTGCAGTTTTGGAGATGCGCCTTTATCAAACTCGCTCAAATCCTTACAACTGCCCATTTTTCCTGCTTTCCAACACATCAGCTTTCAGGGCAAACTATTCACTTGCTGCCTAACATATCCCACCCACTAGCAGGTGCCATGATGAAGAGCTATTCAAGAGATATTCAGTGTTATTCTCTTCCACCTGTCATTGGTCATAATGTTCTACTGGTTTCTACTCTTCACTGCAGGCCACACTCACCCAGTCACTCCCGAACAGCAGCCAGCCAACCAAAGTAACTATACCAACCAAACCAAGCACACGTGAAATGTGGTGACAATCCCTGCTTGTGTTCCTGAGTTATGATGTTGAATTATGAACAATTCATCCCTGAGTCCAAGAGAACACTTTTAGTTCATTCAGCTGAAGGACCAGTGAGCTAATGCCGTGTCAAGGCATTAGTCATCCATCCAGCCGTCCGTCCATTTGTACACAGATAACAGGAAGTGCTATTGCTAGATTATGGTCAGATTTTAGCAAAACTTACACACAGTGGTCACCTAATAGGTCTTTACCCACACTGTGCTCAAGGTCAAGGTCATCCATCCATCATGAACCGCTTGCCCCGGGGGTCCAGGTCGCAGGGGCAGCAGTTCAAGCAGGGAAGCCCAGACTTTCCTCTCCCCAGTCACCTCCTCCAGCTCTTCAGGGGGGACACGAAGGTGTTCCCAGGCCAGCTGGGAGACATAGTCTCTCAAGGTCCATATACTGGTCTGGATTGTAATGTTCATAAATTGAGTGCAAGCACATGTTTGTCAACTATCTATGAATAAATGCTGTGATTAGTTGTATTTGTGGATGGCATGGTGGTGTGGTAGTCAGCACTGTTGCCTTATAGCAGGAAGATCCTGAGTTTAAATCCACCAGACAGCTGAGGTCCTCCTGTGTGGAGTCTGAACCATTATGCTAACATCAGTAATACGGTCAGTGCTATGGCAAGCTATTGCAGTCACATATTTCCGTGCTTTTTATGGCTGTGGTTACAACTGACCATGTAGTCATAATACTCCCCAGTTCGAAAACTTTGATTTTGTGTTGATCAAGAGGAATCTGTCCTGGATATGACTGGTCTCGAGCCTCCTTCTCATTAGTTTGTGCAATGCAGCCATCCAATGGGAAGAAAGCATTATCACTGTCTGTCTGTACTTTGTGCATTATAATAACCTGTGAACTGTGATGGCTGATGAGAAATTTAAAGAAATGTTCACAAGTTTTAGGCGGTGCTGTGCTCTTCAGAAACAGATGGATCAACAAACAGCCCGTAAACATGACCCCTCAGGCCTCGGGTCTCTCTGGCATAGAAAGGCATTAATCAAGTTTTTCATTTTTTTTTAAATAAAAGAAAATATAATGTTTTCAGAATTCATGGTAAATTACAGTTAAATATATAATTCTACAATCAGTCTAAGCTCTATTAGTTAGATCACAGCAACAGTGAAAATTTGTCTTACATGTTTCATTTTTTATAGCAATTGCATGCGTCGCAGCGTATAGAAAGAAACCCCAGGAACATGTGTTTTACAAATACCCTATAAAAATCATCACAACTCATTACAGAAGCTGGTAGAACTGTGGAATTGAGGCTAGCCCAGATGTGACATCCAGACCATTTTGTGACATTTTAAAAATCCACATATTTCAAATTCCATGACTGGAGTACCTAACACAGTTTTTATGTTAAATATATTTAATCTCCACACATTAAACTACATTAACATTGATTATGCTACTGCTGTGACTTGCCAAAGCTCCGGAGTTTTCCTCAGTAAATGGTAGAGACCAAAACCTGAGCTAAAAGAGAGTTTGTGATGGACCTAAATTCATCAGGTGGGCGTAAGACATATGCACAGTACCTGCTGGATGTGTAAATGTTTCATTCATTCATTCATTCATTCATTTCCTTCCACTTATTCAACTG
Source organism: Etroplus canarensis (assembly GCA_015106775.1). Classification (NCBI taxonomy): domain Eukaryota; kingdom Metazoa; phylum Chordata; class Actinopteri; order Cichliformes; family Cichlidae; genus Etroplus; species Etroplus canarensis. Next base: position 33,643 of record VUQH01012723.1, read on the forward strand.
AGGGTCGCGGGGGTGCTGGAGTGTATTCCAGATGTCTTAGGGGGAGTGGCAGGGTACACCCCAGACAGGTCGCCAGCCTGTCTCAGAGCCAACACAAAGAGACAGAAAACCATCCACACTCACATTCACACCTAAACTCAGTTTAGAATCACCGACGAACCTAGCCCCTTTCTATGTCTCTGGACTGTGGGAGGAAGCTGGAGCACCCAGGGAGAACCCACACAAGCACGAGGAGAACATGCACCTGCAGCTTGGGCCCTTCTGTGTGAAGGGCCCAAGCTGGCTGGCTGATAGATTTGAGCCTGGACCCTCTTGCTGTGAGGCGACGGTACTAACCACTGCACCACCGTGCCGCCCTGTAAATGTTTCAAATTTCTCATATTGAGGTCTGACCTGGGAGCGCTTCGGGATATCTGAGGTGGAACTGGAACTGCTGGAGAGAATGTCTGGAATACCTGCTGCTACCACAACCTGACTTTGGATAAGTGTAAGATGGATGGATGGATAGATGGATGGATGGATATTTTGCTATCTCAAGCTAATACCCTTTTTAAGTTGGGACAGCCACTGTTTATGTGATGACAAAATAGGCTTTGCTTTATGAGAAAAAAGCTACAGCAGTCACTCGAGGCCAACAGATGTGAACTATATTTAAACTAATGAAGTCCCAGCAGATGATCTCTCAGTGTTAAGTAAAAATAGCTCATCACTGACAAACCTTTAAGGGGCTGGTATCTCCAGTCAGTATTGGCAAGGCTACATCCTGTAAAGCTGCATTTCCAAAAGGCAAAGACATGCCAACAGTGACTTGTCACTTTATTAAAAAATAAGCTATGGCTGAATGAGAAAGCAGTGGATCTGAATGAGTGATTGTGCATGCTCATGGGCTTGCAACTTGTCAGCCACACGGTAAAGAACATCATGCTTTATCCTCCTTTTTGACTCTAACCGGAACATAATTAAAACATTAAAATCATGTTGTATTTAGTAGGACTGAAAACTAGAGACCTGAGACTAGAGGCTCATCTGGAAAGTTTTTAAAAAATATAAAAACAAGCTAAAACAGATTAAAACACCCTGCAGAGCTGACAAGAACCACAGTTTGAACCACTTTTTGTGAAATTAAAACCAATTTCACACAACAGTTTGATCACTTATTAATACAAAAATATTACCACTTTAAAGATTTATAAGATTCCTGCTTGGGGGGTCTTTGCTTGATTGACAGGAGTCTTTCTGCATCATCATCATCAGCTGTGGTAATTACTCCACCCCTGCTTCTTCCTCAGTGACCAGAGAGCTTGTGCTCACACATCATCACTGCGTTGTTTCATCTCTGATGAGCTTCCCTGTCAGTTTGTCAGGCCACATTTGAGGATCCATTTGAGGAGCTGGGGAAGGGCTGCTTGGCATTAAACAGCTGGAACATGGTGGACTTGTGTCTTTTCTGCATTGTTCAGCCACCGGTAACATTTGGATTTTTCATATTTTCAGACACCGTGCCTTCGTGTTTCTCCTATCTGTGATTGTGCGCATATGACTAAACATGAAAAAGACAAAATGTCTGTGCACCTGAAGGTGTGTGTGTCTGCTGTGACTCTCTCCTGCCATGCTCTGACTGACAGAGTGTTAATAATGGGGAAATAAATAAACTGCGGAGCTGTGGGCTAGAGACCGTGGGCTGCTGACGTCAACAATCCCCTCGTCCCACTTTACCCCTGGACAGGGAACATGTGTGCGTGTTCACTCTCATGCACACATGTTCCCTACACCTCTCCATTCTCCAGCCCCCATGGGATAGCGCTCCATTTGCCATGTCTGATAATGAATGAGCACGTTGTTTAAAAGCACACACAGCAGTTTGCTGAATATATAACACCACGCTCCACCTTGGTTTTTCCACTTTGCTTTATATCCTCTTTATTACAGCTTTATGAGTTTGCACGATGGCACTTATTGGTATCCTAGGTGTCTTAACCTTTGCATATCCTACAACAAGGAGGAGCTGCATGACCTGTTGTATAACTGGCATGGCAGTTCAGGGGCATGGACATTGTTTCACAGCACCACTACCTGGTTTAACTGTGTCATTGCAGCAATGCTCTATCTATCTATCTATCATACACCTTGAATTTTTCCACATTTTGTCAATTACAAACATAAATGTATTTCATTGTGATTTTATGTGAGAGACCAACACAAAGTAGTGCGTAATTGTGAAGTGGAGGGTAAATGATTCATGGTTTTCAAAATTTTTTTACAAATGAAAATCTGAAACGTGTGGCGTGCATATGTATTCATGTATGTAGTGTGCCATCCTCTTTCCATTTTCAGAGGATGGATTGAACTGTGCTCCGTGAGATGTTCAAAGCATGGGATATTTTCTATAACCTAACCCTGCCTTAAACTTTATGCCAGGCCTGCACGGTGTGTTCCTTGGGCTTTATGATGCCCAGTGATCCCAAGAATGGCTGAAAAGGAAAAAAATCAGGCGGTAGTCCAGAATTAAAGTTGATTAAAATGCTGTATTGGGACCTTAAGAGAGCTGTGCATAAATGAAACCTGCAAAACTCATTGAACTGAGGCAACACTATAATGAAGAGTGGACCAGACTTCTTCCACAAAAACTGAGAGACTGATAAAGTCATACAGAAAACGATTACTTCAAGTGATTATCAGTAAAGGTGGTTCTGAAAGCTGTTAACTGTGGGTCTTTGTTTTTCACAGGGCTGCACATTATCTAATACTGACTTTTGTTTTATGATAGAATAAGTGTTCAGCATTCTGCAGATATTACAAGTGCTATTCATTCTTTCTATATTTCAGTGTGACAGGAAAAACGTGCAATGAAAATTTTTTAAACATAGTTAACAATATGTATTAATTTAAAAAATGAAGTCACACTCCGGTGAATGTGAATTGCTATTTGGTGTTTTGTGAAAGCATACAGCTGTAAACACTGACACCACCTTTGTCATTTTAGATGTGTCTGAAAACATTTAAGTTTGAATTATACTTTCTTCTGATTGATGCCTGAACAGAAAGTGGGTGGGGCCTCAGTGCTCACAGACAGAGCTGAGTGTCTGAGATGACCATATTAGGGATATCCACTCTCACTGCCAGTGGTTAAAAACTTTTTGAATATGAACATTGAGATCAATCTGAACCTGAGCTTTTGGCTCAAATGGATTACTTGTGCATACACATGGTAGTACACAAGTATATATTGTATATGAAAATTAAAGGTAAAACATAACAGGGTCCCTTTAAGAGGCTGTGGCCATGATAAGATTATTTAATGCTTTAAATAGACATACTAATCTTCTTATATTTAATATCTACATGTTGTTAAAGAGTGAGGGTCTCAGCTTTGGTGGCCAACTGAAAAGATATCTCACTTAAATCATCTTTAAAATGTTTTAAACCTAATAGAAGAAATGAATCCAGTATGACAGGATTCAAATAACTTTTTGCCAGCCATTTGTTGTTGACATCTAATAAGCCAACCAATGAGGTGGGCATAAACCACAAGCCAGTGTACTCTTAGTGCAGGTCCCAAGTCCAGCGTAAAACCTTTACCAAATCAAATATGTGGATCACTAATATGATTTCCACACTGGATCGGTCAAGGGTCGGGCTAACAAAGAGTGCTGCTGGCCAACAGGTGCCAGTGGAAACTATCCCAGCGAGCATCACAGTACTGAATAAACGTCTCCTGGTGGACTTCTGTCTACATCTAGTCATATCTGAAAAGTAGTTACAAAATGAAAGTTGAACCAACGTCAGCTGTTCCCTTCATGTCGGATGGAGATACGTGCCTCAACATTGTTGTTAGTCTTTCAAAGCAAGAGAAAGTTTTTGTTTAAGAATTGTTTTCTATTTTCTCTTTATCGATAAGAATAAAGCCAACAAAACATTCTTGATAGAAAGAAAAAAAGCACACTCCAGGGAAGTGACTCAAACTCACAACCTCCATCTCTGGAGTCCATCTTTTATTCTACTGAGCTACTTGATTTCATATTTGCAAAAATAACATCGCTCTCAGGGAGACGCTTCTGATGGTCCCAATATATGAAGTTCATCATGGAACAAATGAGACAGAGTTTAGATATGAATTGCTTAGAAGTGTTATTTATCTTTGTAAGAGTGCCTGTGTGAAACCATTGTGTAGATGTCTGTTCACAACTGTGCGCTGACCAGATTAGTTGTCATTTAAAAAACAAAAAAAAAAAGTTAATTTAATTCCTTCTGTGCAATAATCTGATCGACATTTCTCACGTTGTAGGAGACGGTTTGACACGACCTTTATTCTACGTTCAAAGTCAACATCCGTCTGTCCACAGTTCAGTTTTCGCACTCATATCATGACCAAGTTTGACCCAGGAGATGACTTCAGGTCATGTTTGCTGGGATGCTACTGTTGACCAAAGCCAAAGGAGGAGAAGGAGAGGGGGAGGGCATGTTAGGAGGCAGAGACAGAGAAGGATAGGTTGAAGGGTGGACATGAAAGTAGGAACTTTAAATGTAGGGACTATGACTGGTAAAGGGGAAGAGCTGGATGATATAATGAAGATGAGAAAGGTAGATATAGTGTGTGCGCAAGAGACCAGGTGGAAAAAAGCAAGTTCTACCAAAGTGTAGATAGAAAACGAAACGGAGTAGGGATAATCTTGAAGGAGGAGCATGTGATGAGTGCTCTAGAGGTGAAGAGAGTATCAGAGTCATGAGTTTAAAGCTGGGAGTGACCAGGATGGACAGGGTTAGAAATACGTAGATTAGAAGGACAGCTCAGGTTGAGAAGTTTGGAGACCAAGTCTGAGAGTTGAGGTTGAGATGGCTTGGACATACGCAGAGGACGGATAGTGGATACACCGGACAACGGATGTTGAAGATGGAGTTGCCAGGCAGGAGGGGAAGAGGAAGACCGTAGAGAAGGTTCATGGACGTGGTGAAGGAGGACATGAGGAGGGCTGTTGATACAGAAAAGGATACAAGCAATAAGGTGAGATGGAGGAAGATGCTCAACTGCGGTGACCCCTAACAGGACAAAGAAGAAGAAAAAGTGCTTGATATCAAATAGGGTGTGTAATATTAAAAAGACTGAAGTTTTTGCCTATCTCTTGAGCTTAGTGTACTAAAAAATCAACTCAAGATGATTGCAGATTTTTGATGACCTTAAAGGACCAGTGTGTGTTTCTTACTACTGGTGAGAATGCAGATTGCAGCAACTGAACACCTGTCCTCACCCACTCCCTTTCCACATGTCAGAGAACCTACGGTGGCCACCGGGAAACAAAAAGGAGATTTCCATAACTGCATCCAACAGTATTTCCAGTCCAGAGGTTCATGTATGTAGATAGATTATACAGAGCAGAGTGTGAGGAGGCCCACACGGAATCTGCACCAGTACAATTCCACAGATTTTCCAGTTTGAGGGGACACGTGTTGCTAGGCAACTGTTTGCCATTTCCACCTCTCTGTGGCTGGTGTGTGTTGCTGTGACTTTGATTGGTATGACAAGGCTATCCTGAATACATGTCCTGAAATCTTCATGATTAAAAGTGTTGAATTCAAAAGCTTGAGTAAATTGATATTTATTTCATATTGTTGTAACGCAGAGAAACTTTAGGTGGATTAAAAAAAAAATAATCGTTTACTCAGGAAACAGTGATTGTGATATTTTTCACTAATTTTTTAAGATGTAACAAGCAAGAAACACTGTGCAGAATTCTGCAGAGTTTCCCCCTGGATCACTGCAGTGTGTTACTGAGTGTGTAGCAGCCGGGATGAGAATCACTACCTCCAAGTCTGAGTCCATGGTCCTCTGCTGGAAAAGGGTGGATTGCCCTCTCCGCATTGGGGACGAGGTCCTGCCCCAAGTTGAGGAGTTCTCGGGGTCTTCTTCACAAGTGAGGGGAGGATGGAGAGGGAGATTGACAGGGGGATGGGGACAGTGTCTGCAGTGATGCGGACATCGTACTGGTCTGTTGTGGTGAAGACAAAGCTTTTGATTTATCGGTCAATCGACGTTCCTACCCTCACCTATGGTCATGAACTTTGGGTAATGACCAAAAGAATGAGATCATGAATACAAGCAGCTGAAATGAGTTTTCTCCACAGGGTTGCTGGACTCACCCTCAGAGACAGGGTGAGGAACTCAGTCATCTGGGAGAGGATCAGAGTAGAGCCGCTGCTCCTTCACAACAAAAACAGGCCAGATGAGGTGGTTCAGGCATCTGATCAGGATGCTTCCCACTGGAGGTGTTTTGGGCACGTCCCTCTGGGAGGAGACCCCAAGGAAGACCCAGGACAAGCTGGAGAGACTAGGTCTCCCAGCTGGCCTGGGAACGCCTTGGTGTCCCCCCTGAGGGGTTGGAGGTGGTGGCTGGGGAGAGGAAAGTCTGGGCTTCTCTGCTTGAATTGCTGCCTCCGCGACTTGGACCCCCAGAAAAGTGGTAGACGACGGAACGGAACTAAAAACCTACCTTATTTAATTCTTACTTATTTAACCCCATCTAGGCAAGTTATTTTGGCCTTTTAAGCCATTTTTGTTTTACAATTTTTATAACTTTCATAGTATGTCTTATTGTGACTGTTTGTGGTCATATTTTAAATATGTCAGTTTTTATCCTTTAGTTTCCTTTTTAACTGATGTGAAGCCCTTTGGACAACCGAGGTCGTTTTAAAAATGCGCCAAAATAATACATTTGACTTGACTCAAGCAGACTGAAAACAGACCACCTTCATTGTTACACCGTGATCCTTTAAGTTGTCATGAAATGAGGAAACAAGCCTACCTTTCAAATTACTTCTGAGAATGTGGGGGGGAACAATGTAAAATGAGGCCACTCTCTTGAATTCCCCACAACAGATTGGTAATTTGGCAGAGGTTTTTACACAAGATGCCCTTCCTAACACAGTTCTACATTGTGGGAGGGGCTTGTGTCATCACCTGGGAATGAAGCAGGGACTTTTCACTGACGAGGCAAATGTGTAAACCACTACAGTAGACACCATTTTTAAAAAATGGTTAATATTTCTGTTAAATCCCAGTCTTCCCTTTTGTTCATGTTTTGAATGCTTCATTTCACATACATGAAGCACAGAAGCATTACTGAAATCATGTCACTGAACGTTCCTCAGGGTGGCACACAACCAAAAGTCATGTTCAGGATCACTTCAACCGACGCAGAACCACACACACAAAAAAAAAAAAATTTACAATCACATGCAGTCCAGTCAATAAAAAGCAACACATACAAGTACTTAATTTATTTACACAATTTTAAAATACACAAATACAGTGGTATTACAAATGAGGAGCAAAAGTTTTGAGGTGGGAGTGAAAAGACATAAGATTTTCCATGGCTCCACAGAAAGATGCATTGTGGGACATGAGCAACCATCTCCACTGCACAGTTAAAATTAATTCCGGACAGGAGGCGACAAAACTAAGAAATAAGTGAGTGAGGCAGACGTGACAGACTGCAGAACTTAACCCATGTAAATTGTACTTGCATTTATTATAGCCATCAGTGAGACAAACAAGTTAATCCATCAGTTTTTTTGTTTTTCAAGCCCACAGGTGAAGTATATTCAGAAAGAAAAACTGCCTTAGCAGGAACTCTAATGGAGTGAGGCATTCCCATCCCCTCCATTCACTGTCGTCATCGTCCGAAACCGTACAGTGGCTCATGTGGACCTGGTAGACAGAGAAGGCGCATCCTATACACAACAACAGAGCAAACGAGTACAAATTACCACAACAACCCCCTTTCCCCTTTAACTACAGAAAAATGGCCTACAATACTTTGCAATCAGTCTACCACATCGACAGTTTTCTACTTAAAAATCTGCACGATTCAGATCAAGTCACAGAGGAGCCACGCGAGGCTTTTATTACCACTAGGACTCAGCTGTGTCTCCCCCCGCCCCCACATTTTCAAGATAACTCGCTCCATTGCTCTCCAAAACCTCCTTTTTTAAACCACACCTGTCCATTTTCTACACAACTTTCACATCATTTGCCAGATGGAGGGCTAGCATAAGACTTAAATTCACGAGCGCTACTGGTTCTGTTACATCTGGTGACAACTTTTAAACCAAACTCCATCTCGTGCTAGCTACTTTTAATCAGCCATTGCAACACAGGTCACACAGTGGAATTTTAATGACTAAAAATTGCCTCGTTTCTAAGGAGGTTCAACCAGTTATCGCTTTTCTGCTTTCTTTTGGCAGAATTAATCCCAGCTCGAGGAACGTGCATCACCCGACTACCTTTTACAAGGGAACTCTAGTAATTCAGTTGTTAACCCCCAAAGAGCTGTGGCAAAGAAGAACGATTAAAACGCCAGCAAGTGAGGCTGAACTACAAGTCCCAGTAATACAAGCTGCGAAAACACCGCAGTCTACATTTCCCATAATGCATACAGAATACACAGCGGGAAAGTCCGCTCCAGATGCGTTTAACTACTGGAAACTGTCCGTTCGGTTTAGGCGAGGGAGCTGCCCAAGTGGCAGCACGCTTGACATCCACTAGGTCAGGACATCTCCCTGGAGAGCAGCAGGTTAAAGACCGGCTAACGTCTGGTTCTCCGTCATTCGCGTTCAGAAAAGATCAGGAGTGCAGTGAATGTGTGAAAACGGCTTTGATGGTGAGCGCATGTTTTCACGGGTTAAATTACAGCTCTCCCCAGAGACTCAAATGACGCTCATTTGTTAAAAGGCAATACAGTTTTAAGGCAAAACTATTTAGGACATCTTATGCAACCGGGTTTTTCTGCACTGTGCAACCATATGGTGAAATACTTTGCAATGGCACACTTGACATTAAATTGGGTACGAGGTAAAAGCAAAATCATTCAAACTGACTTGGAGCATTTCCTCCAGTGTAATCAATCCTTTCTTATGCCTCTAACATTGACCATGAGTTTACTGAAACTCACACTACTGAAGCTCTCGTGGGGTTTATAAAGAGACACGTGAAGGCAAGGAGGCTGCAACATCCTGCAAATTTTGGTTGAAATCATTCATGAATGTTTACTGAGGTCTACGCAGAAAATGATCAGAAGCACGCTTGAAACAAAAATGAGCAAACTTTGGAAGCAGATGGACAGATGGTCTAGAGTGAGGTTGAGGAAGCAAAGGAGTTAAAAAGAAAAAAAAATACCCTCAACACATTTATCCCACACCCCTTTTAAGCTTGTATAACCCTAAGACAGAACCACACAAACACACGAAAACCACATCACTATGCACCAGGTTTAAAAACATCTCATCCGTTCAGTGCGGACACATCAGCTTCTCAGCTGGATCATCGTTCCATTCACAGCTTTTCCCACCTCAGGTGCGTTGGATGAAGACAAAAAAATAAAACTTAAAAGAGAGAGAAAAGAAAAATCTACTCATAATATGGGACATCACTGAAGAGATCATTAAATCCCATGTTACTGTAACTGTAAAGTTAAACCTCAAACACATAAAAGACAAAATAAAGGAAAAAAATGTCCACTAGTGGGATTTAAAGAGTCTTTCAGGACACAAAAAATAGCGTTTGGGCACTGTCCTTTAACACTGCCAGGATGGACCATGTGTCTTTTGTAGTTTTAATAAATCCCACAGGTTATTTTTGTCTTCATTATTATTCTGACCTGATTCTGATTTGTTTTCTGATTTATTGACATATTTTAATACAAGAAATCACTGAAATAGACTACTGTACTCCCCTATATTTTGACCTAAGTTTCTCTTAAATGATTCATACAGCACTATGAATGAAACCAGTTTTGGTTACATAT
>VUQH01012736.1:4295-19886 GCA_015106775.1 Etroplus canarensis
CCACAGTAGACTTTAAAGTGAAATAGTCCGGAATCTTGCAGGGTCAACCTGGTGTCTGTGTGCGTCAACCTGTTTGCAGCATGTTGCAGATGCTCTGTTTATTTCTCTTAAGTTTTTTGGTTTTCTGTATTTCCTTAGTCTTTCTTTTTTGGAGGTTTAAGTTGTCTTCTAGACAAAGCCGGTTGAGAAGGTTTTTGCCCTTCATTGCTGGTAGATTGCTGTTTCTTTCTTCAGGACAGGCGATCAAAGGGGATGCTTACTACCAGGAGCAGCTGATTGCCGGCACGTTGGTCAGAACAACAGACATTCCAGTCGATATCTGGGAAAAAACATGCCCTGGATGCAGAGGTGGAAAAAAGAAGTGCCTGAAGAGAGATGAGGTGAGACAGCAGAGGGTTTTGGAGAAAAAGAGTTTTAAAACATGCCTTCTGTCTCATGTCATGGGTAATGTACGATTGCTGAGAAACAAGATGGAGGAGCCTCATGCGCTAGTCCGTAGTCAGAGGAAATACCAGAAGTGCAGTTTAATGTGTTTCTCTGAGACATGGCTGCACCAGACTCTACGTGACCACAATGTAAGCCTTGATGGTTGTTCTCTTGTTCAAGACTGCACCTCAAGCAGTAAGAAAAAAGGTTGTGGACTTGCCATTGATATTAACAACTACTAGTGTAAGCCGCCCATATTACATCAAAGAGTGCATTTGTAGCACGGAAACTGAACTGTTCAGTGTCAGACTCCGACTATATTATTACCATGTGAGTTTTAATACACCATCACAGTGACCTTGTATCATATCAGGGCTGTTTTGAGGTGACTAACTGGCAGATGTTCTATGAGCTGCAGGGAGAGGACAATGATGGCCTCACAGATTTAATCATGAACTATACTACCATTTGCACTGATGCCATAATCTCATCAAAAATGTTAAGTGCTACCCAAACATCAAACCTTGGGTGACAAAGGACATCAAAGCACTCCTCAACAGGAAGAAGAAGACTTTCAAAACAGGAGATAGGGAGGAGTTGATAATAGTTCACTAAAGACAACAATTACAACAATTGCAGTGGCCAAAGACAAATACAGGAGGAAGCTGGCATGCTGAACAATATGAGAGAGGTCTGGCGCGACATGAACACCATCACTGGTTTGAGACCATGCAGTGGTAGAGAAGTTCAAGGCACTGTGGACTGGTCCAGTAATCTAAATCTGTTCTTTAACAGATTTGAGTTTGCAGCTGCTGCTCACACCTCCAACCTTCCTGCTGTTGCCCCCACCCCATCTTGGACCAGCTCTGGCCCGTGGTCAGCCTCTTAATGGCCCCCCTCTAGTTCACCTATCAGTCCTGACTTGGAGTCGAGGACTCCATTATCTAACTGCTCAACTGCATCTACAGTCACCTGGACAAACCACTGAGGACAGTGAGGGTCATGTTTATTTACTTCAAGATTCAAGATTCAAAGAGCTTTATTGTCATTTCAAACCATATATAGCTGATGCAGAACTTCTCCAGTGCATTTAACACCATCCGCCTGGCTCCACTGGGTGAGAAGTTTCAGCAATGCAGGTGGATGCCTCCTTTGTGGCCTGGATTACTGACTACCTGACTTGCAGGCCACAGTATATGCGTCTGCAGCACTGTGTGTTAGACTGTTCCTCTACACCCCAGACTTTAGCTACTGCACAGAGAGTTGCCACCTTCAGAAGTTTTCTGATGACTCTGCAGTAGTGGGGTGTATCAGAGAGGGTGATGAGGAAGAGTGCAGGATCATCTGCAGCTTAACGTGGCAAAGACTGAAGAACTGGATTTGGACATGAGAAGGACCAAAACATCAGTGACCCCTGTTTCCATCAATGGGGTCAATGTGGAGATAGTGGAGGACTACAAATACCTCTGTGTTCACATTGACAATAAACTGGACTTCATTAAATAGAAGCCAACTACAAGAAGGTCCAGAGCCATCTCTATTTTCTGAGATGACTTAGGTCCTTCAATATCTGCCAGATGATGTTCAGGATGTTTCAGTAGTCTGTGGTAGCTGGAGCCATTCTCTATGCTGTTGTGTGCTGGGATAGCAGACTGAGAGAAGTACACACCATCAGACTCAACAAACTGATCTGCAAGGCCAGTAGCATTGTGGGTGCGGAGCTTCACTCTGACAGAGGTGTCAGAAAGGAGGATGCTGTCTAAGTTAAGGACAATATTGGACAATCCTTCACACACTCTTCATGATGCGCTGGACAGGCAAAGGAACATGTTTTAGCAGCAGACTTATTCCGCAAAGATGCACCACAAAATGCAACAGGTAATCATTCCTACCTGTGGCCATAAAATTCTGTAATTCCTTCCTGTGACTCCTTGATCAGTTTCATATTGTATATATTACATATTGCGTAAAGTGTTTAACTTTTGAGTTATTTATTGCAATTTATACACACGTTTGTTTATTTATTTTAATATTTGTTTTCTTGCCTTTCAAATTTATATTTATTTATATCTAACTGAGTGTCTGCAACACAATGCAATTTCTGCCTGGGACTAATAAAGTATTCTGACTCTGGTCTGGCAATAAAGTATAAATGACATGCCAGGACATTTTGACTGTTATCACAACAATTTTTTGCTTTTTATATGTAATTTTACACTATGAATGATTATCTTACCCTGACCTTAACCCTAACATATCACTGGACCATAAGCTTACACACGAAAAGCATAACATAGACATAACATTTCAAATGTGCCTGAAGTGGCAAGTTGTTTATGTACAGTCCTGTGATATCTCCAAATCATTTTCTTTTTCATATGGTATGAGAAATCCACTTGGTTATTCATTCCATGCATTTTAAATATGCCCTGCATCATCCTCCCAAAAGTCTTGTACTATTTATTTCAATTGCTTTGTTTCATGTCTGTCAGATAGAAGCATGTGAGGTCCTAAAAATGAACTAATTTCTGAATGAGCACATATTTATTGTTAAATGCCTACAGAACACTAATGCTGTGGTGTGCGGAATACACACTGTCTTAATTGATTTGAGTAATGAACAAGGACATACCGTCTGTCTTTTGTCTCAAGGTCACATTGTCATAACAGACTTAAACTGTGTACCCTGGTCTTTACAAAGGACCAACTTACCATGAAAGTGTATCTGGGCCGAGGTGAGAAGGTGGCTGCTGTAACTAATGGGTTTATTTAATTCAATTTATGGCTGCGGCTGCTGCAAAATATGAGACATGCTGGTCACTGTAAGATTGAGGTTTTTTCATGAAAAAGAGAGATTAACCCTCTTTTCAAAAGGGCAGAATACACTCTCATGTCATGCTGATTTTTTTCCTTTCTTTTTTCTTTTCCCCCCAGATATCTGGATGTATAAATCTGCAGAACTAAATGAATATAGGTTTGTGGTGAAATGGGGCTCTCAAGCTTATTTTGTACAAGCCTTCTAATCAGCATTACACTGGGGCTATGCATGCCGGTCTGGAAATCTGTAATAAATGAGAGCTTTGTCATCATGTTCACTATGTGAAGCTGTGACTTTTGATTTCAGTGTGTCAGCTGAAAGGCACTCCAGCATATTTGTCCAAGCAAATGTTAAGCATTCACCACTATCTTTTTCATCTATTAAGTATTTCTATGGATTGAGGATGGCATTCCCTTTTTGCCCTCAGCATATTGGAATAATTAATTCATCCTTAATACCATTATGGTGGCTACATGTCAGACCATATCTCCCTCTTAACACATTGTCTCCAATTAACATTTTCCAAATTTCTGATACAATCTGTAGAATACAAATGAAGTAGTCCCAGCAGCTGCTAGGTCTGTGTTGCCTCTGCTCAAGGCAAATAGTTTTTTTTTAAATCTGTTTTGTAGTTCACCTCATTTTTACATTAATAAACATGTATGCTCTGCACACTAGGTAAACTCAACAAAGGCTTCTGGGTTTAGAAAATTAATGTGCCGTGATAATTAGTTAGGCAATGGAGCAATGCCAGAGGAAGGGATTTCACACCTTGAGTCTAATAATATATACTGCAATTTTCCCTGGTTGTAATGTGCATATGTTTCTTGTTATTTCATGGTCTCAGTGTTTAGTGATCATTTCTGACTGGGAGAATGGCAGCATTATTTCAAAATATCTCTGTATGTGAGGATATTTTAATCTGCATATAAGAATGCTTAAATGTCATATGACTTCAAATTTTACTTTTATACTCCATACATATGTATTAAATTAGGAGTGTCTACATTATTTTTGTTGTGGAGGAACACTTGTCGAAAATTGCTTTTCACATATTTGACCCTAAAACAAATCATATGAAAATGTGCGATGCAAAAGCATCTTAACAGGAAACACCTTGTAATGAGCTGTTTAATGCACTTGCTATTTTCATTGCAAAACTATTTGTTATATTGTGGACAACCATGAATGTAACTCCAAGGACCCAAACTAATGCTTCCTTCTATCCTGCCAGCAAGTTGATTGCAGGTAATTTTCTTCACCTGGCATTTCAGGTGTAAACCACTTCCTGATTACATCTTCAGAGTGAAAACCAGCAGGCCTTAGAAAGAGGGCTTGAAAAGAGAAGTATAGCCTTAAATATCCAACTACTTCCAAAACCATCAGCTCTAACTGCTATCTTGCATGTCAGTAAATGTTTTATCTTTTACAGACATTAGTATTTTTTAGACTTACCATTCTTTGCTTTGCAGTGAATTTTCTGTAGAAGTGCAGTGGAAATTATTCAGACGTATAATGAAACAGTGGGTTGCAGACACTTTGACATCAGTCAGGCTTTGCCCCCTGCCCTGTTTAAGTGCTAAAGTAGAGTCAGGCACAGGTCTTTTTCTCATTGAAACCTTTCCTTTTTGTTTTTCCTTTTACATTTGACTTTTGAAAGCCCAAAATCTGAAAAGCACAACAATGTCCACCGCATGTTCTGTCAATCTTTGAAAGTTACCAGAGAAATCATGCAGTGAAAATTAATGTAATCACCCAACCTCCCATTGTTTTGATGCAATTACAAAAAGTTAGGTCTCAGAGCTGTGAACATGTAAAACGAAAAACCTCACAGCTCAGTATTTTTCTTCCTGTGTGTGTTTGCATTGCGTTTTTTTGCATAGTGCAAATGCAGTTTTTTTTTATTTATTGCATATCTGTATCTTGTTTTTAGTCTCTTCATTTCATATGGCGTGTGTGTGTATACACACACACACACACACACACATATAAATAAATCATGGCTACTGAATTTCCTTGTACACAATTTTGATTTGGATTGTGGTGAGGTGGATTATTGAGTCAAGACCTATTTCATGCATGTATCGAAGATGGTGACTCCTTTTTCTGAATCTCTATTCTTGTCCTCTTTTTGTGATGATGTATCTGAGAAGGCTCAGGTCAATGCAAAACAGCAGTGGCAGCTAGTTCACAAAGGGGTTACGGAAAGATAGGTTTTCTTGTAGTCAGTTCAGACAGTGCATAGGTTGGCCTACTTAGTGCTGTTTCAACTGTCTATCTTTAAGTATTGTCCCCTGTACTTAATGTTGCATCCTATGTTCACTGAAAGAAGCCTTCATGTTGTGGACTGGCAGGTTATCAGCTACTAGCTCAAAAGTGTTGTACCCATATGCGGATTCTTCATGAAAAGACTTAGACTCCCATTCCAGTGGTGCCAATCAATGCCGTTTAATAAAACAGGGAAGCAATGGCTAAAATCCTGAGCGATCTGCAGTGGACTGGAACGTTCCATAAATGAAACGGCAATAATCGGCAAGAAACAGCATAATCGTGTTTTTGTGCAGGGTGAAAAACACGAGCTGGCCATTATCTGCAATGCCGGGACTATACCGGGACTATACCAGGAATACAACGGGAATTAAGTGTGATAAATGGCAGTTCAACGTCAGTTAACCTCCAATAAAACGTCTTTCACTGGCTTGTAATCAGTTGAAAACGGCAGTGCGATCGGCACAACCAAGAATACATCGTGAGTGCATCCTGAACACCACGGCAATGCGTCGGGGTCACAACGTGAATGCCAGCCTTTTGACGGGAATATAATGGCAATAGAAGGTCAGGAATCCAGATCTGGTCAATTTTCAGCCGTTTTCTGCCATTTTGATCGGGAACGCTAAATCGGCACAAATCGTCATAAACGGCACTATTGTGGCTCTAATGGAATGGGGGTCTTTCTCTGTCCTAGACAGACTGAGTAAGAAAGCACATCTCTTTATGCTTTTGGGTAATTGTGTCACCTTCTTCAGCCAGTAGCTGTGGATCATCAGTAGGTCCTGGTGTTGTTCAGCTCTTCAAGTCAGGCTATTTCTTCTCTTGGCTTCTGCTTCTCTGGTGTAGCCTCCTGGCAGCCAGAGCTGTGAGCCCTCAGTGATTTCTAAAGCTTTACTTGTTGAAATCTTCTTGTATTTCTTTTCATCTAGGAGCTGTCTATAATGACACCCCAATGCACTGACTTGGTCTTTCAGAATTTTCTTGATCTTGGCTTTACACTGGTTTATATCCAGAATTCATATTTCAATGGCATGAACAAGTTCACTGGTTTCCATAATGAACGTAGTGGGAGTTTGCAGATTTTTATCAGTGAGCTGCTGTTATGGTTTGTGTGTAGATTGTATTAAGTCTTGCCACATTTTTCAGCATTGCTTTAGTGAATGCAGTTGTCATGATTGATGCTGGGGTACAACTGTGTTCTTTAACATGGCTCTCCTATATCAGAGTCACCTTATGGTGTTCAGTGTAGACATTTCCAGCTCCAGCTGAAACAGCAGCTTCCTTCTGTAAATGTTTGTGTTTCTGGGGCCAGAGTGACGTAAATTTGATCATTAAGCAGTGAGTGAGAGGCTCCTAGAGGATGTCTACATGAGTAAAAATTTTTTTGTGACCATGAGGACTTGTCCATGGAGGCACTTCACAATTCACCAACCCATGCACCCTTCAGACTGACTTCAAGCAGAATTCAAAGAAGTTTAACAGGGCTGCTATCTGAGGTGTCTGAAGCTGGCTGCGTCCTTGTCCACAGCCTTGTATAATCCTCGCCTTACTAAAGGCTTACGCTGATTGTGATTCAAAACGCATTCCAATGATTAAAAAAAACTGAGGTTACCGGAGTTTTACAATGTGCTACGGTAACTGAAGTGATGCCCACTTTAACGACTACCTAATCTGTTCCTCTCTGTTATCTGCTGCCTGCTATGTCGGTGTCTTTTATATGAGATAAGCCTTTGGGTGTGAGTTTAGCCTGGTGTTGTGGTTATTTATTTATTTATTTATTTTTATGTACAGAGTGGGTTCACTGCCTTGCCTGGCCTCTTGATTACTGCATTCCCTAATGCTTTGATTTAATGCACTCTCGTAGCTCAGATATTTTGCTGGCAGCCAGAGACCACTTCCTTCAACACTGCCCCATTAATAACAGCAAATAAATCAAGGTGCACTGTGAATGTCTTCACTTGCATATTGGACCTATTTGGGAATGCAATGTGGCCATCTTTATTACACAGGAGGCGTAGTGACAAACGGTTATCTGTTTGCACTTCAATCCCAAGTCCAAAACAAATGATACATCTCTGAATTAATTGAAATATTATTCCCTGTAGGATACGTACATGTATGACCCATTAAAAATGGAAAGATGGTAAAAGATAATGTTAATTCAATATGCAAACTCTTCAACAAATTTGTTTTAAAGTACAAAAATATATTTTTTAAGAATTTAATAAAAGAATGCAATCAAACATACCTAACATACGAGTTTGATATATATTTTGAAACAATAACTAAAATACAGTATAATAGTACATTTGCTTGTGTGTAACTCAGTATGTGCAAAATGATTTGTTACCAACATGTTTGACATCAAAAATAGGATAAAAAAAAAAAAAAGTCATGATGAGAGAACAGTGACCTGAAATAGATTTGCCTTTGCAGCAGCCTACTTTCTGCATATAGATTTCATTTGTCATCCAATGATACGAATGTGGTGAGACAGAAGAATTATTATTGTTGTCAGCGTGTATTTATCTTGATTTGGCCCTGTATAATAAACTTCACCCAGCAAGCACCTTTCATTTTAGTCAAGTGCAAGTGTGTGATTAGACCTTGTGTGTCTTGAGCTCAGACTATGAATAATGCCAAAAATCATCTTCTGTTGCCTATACAGTCAATTTCTCTGCAGCATGGATGCAAATCATGTTTACATTAGTGTATAGAAAAAGTGTATCTTACAGTAAGTCACAGAACTGACTGAAAATGGGGCACTAGTTTAAATGAGAACTTGCTTAATGTGTGAAGGTGTTTACAATTCCCAGAACTCAGATATGAGTTGTGCATATTTATTTAGAGAGCCTGTGTTTGCACCAGTTCTAGCAATGACCATAAACCCCATCATGGGAAATTGTGAATCGGTAAAATGAAGGTCTGATAGATAATTAAGAGACAACAAAACAAAACAAAACAAAACAAACCCATCAAAAACAGGAAACTGTATCTATGCTCACAGTCAGCTATGTTGTTTATGTACCATAAACCTCTAGCAGTATTTCCCCATTTTATGTTTCACATAAAGGCATAAATTACTCCAGGCAGCTCTTATGCAACAACAGCCAGTGCTGTCCATCCTGTAACAGATGAAAGCAGACACCATGTTTGCATACTCCTTTTAAAAGAAGAGGAAGGACAAACAACAACAACCAGGACACCACTGTTACATCATTGTTATATATATGTAGGAGGTTATGATTTTGCCAAGGGTTGAATGCCATTTTCAACCTCTCTTTGAAATAAAGCGGATGTAATTAAAAGACTCTGTATTAATTACATAAATGAACAAAGGAATCTCGTTAATAGTGATAAACACCATCAAAGTTACGGAAAGAACTTAATGCAAATGGGATCCTTGTGTGTGTGTGTGTGTGTGTGTGTGTGTGTGTGTGTGTGTATGTGTGTGTGTGTGTGTGTGTATTAGCATGAGGACTTCTGTGTGATTCTTGATGATGATCATTATGCTTTTCTCAGTGAAATCCAAACTTGTTGGTCTGACCAGCTGAATAATCAGCATCATTAGGCATTCTACGTTTTTCTCTACATGCTATTGAAAATGTACATATTCTCTATATCAGCATAACCTAGCTCCAGGGACATTTTCTTGATTTGAAGGACAGCCAATAAAATGTCTTGAAGTGGGCAAGAGTTTTCTTAGACATTAAGATATGTAAACTATGCAGAAAGAACCTGATCCATTATTTTTGCAATATATGTGATATGTTTTACTGCATGGAGGTGGGGAGCAGGTGAGACATTAGAGTTCAAAATGACAAACAGCTGATGATTTAAACACTTTAGTGACAAAAATACTGTCCAATTATCTGTTTTTCAGTTGTTCAATCACAATAATCTCATTACAACTTTGCAGTCGATGTAAGTGTATGCTAAGAATACAACTGGGAAAGCGAGAGAGAATGGATCTCATGTTTTCACTTCCATGCTCAACTAAATTATGCACTGGAGCATTGTTTATCCATCAAACTAGGCCCCGTTCCAGCAATCCACTCACAAAGAAATTCAGAATTAATTGGCAAGACTAAAGTAGAGGCACGGCAAACAGACAACTTTCTTTCTCTATCCATGAGGCAAAAAATATCCAGTAAGGAAAAGCCAGAATTTGTTGTTTTATGTCTTGTCTTCTCGGTTCTTAAGCCAGAACACAGTTGCTCTGTGGAGTGTTTAACCTCTCCACCTTCAGTTCCCTAAGACTCCAGCTGGAATATCCTGACTAAAATTAATGTCATATGGTGAGTAGCGATTGAGGAGGCAAATGAAGGATCATGAATGACCGTCTGATAATTAGGCTCTACTGCTGCTCTCTGCCCTCCCTTAGATCTGGGGACACAAAAGGAATGGGAGTCAGGAAGGAAAAAGTGACAGGGCTTACTCAGCAGAAGAAACCATTCGAACTGGAGACACATAATGCCTTCTACTTTCTATTCTTATCATAGGCCTTTAGTATACTTTTGAAGGACTTGCCTAGATACATTGTGTGGCTTACCTGTTTTTATTTTTAAGCTATTCTTCAACTGTGCTATCAGTAGCCCTGGTAGAAAGTATTGTTCATGCTTGAGAGAAAGCGGAGGGGAGGGGCCGCTAAGTGGTGCACCTTGTCGAGAGCTGTGTTTACCCATGAGCCACTCAGCACAGTGACACATGCTTTCACTTTGACTAATAAATCATTGAAGGTCTGATGTGCATCGATGGGAATACAGTGTCAGTTTTGATACTTGATTAGCATTTCTGTCACTTTGCCTTACGTTTAACACAACTCCAGCTGTGCAACTCAATTGACATTGCTCATGGGCAAGACTATGACGAGCCATCCTTCAATCTGGCAGCTGGTTGTGGCAACACATTGACAAATCTGTAATTTTACTGAATATTTGAAACAAATAGTATTGCAACTGGTATACTGTAATATTAGATTCAGAATATTTTATGAATCCCCGGGGGGAAATTGCTTATGTTACAGACACTCCGTTAAGTATACATAAATATGAATACAAAAAATTAATATATCTCTGTATATATAAACCAAATATACAGTGTGTATGTAATAATTGGAATAGGGGTCTAAAATTGATGTTTTTACTACCCTTCTTATGACCACATGCATATAAATGCCGTTCAGCTTTTATAATTTATTTTAAGTGGACTTGTTAGGCTAATTTCCAGCTTCATCTTTTTATTCTTGGACTCATGATTGCATGATTTATAGTTCCAAAGAAATGTTATTTATTTTTTGTGGATGACAGTATATAAGATTCCTCTCTTTTTCCTCTGTCTGAATCGAGCCTGTTTTAGCTCATCTCTCATTAAGGGCACCCTCCCTTTATCCATTTTTTTTTCAACTGGCTGTGCCTCAGAAACAGAAAGATTGAAAACAAGCTGTGCTTATAGCTGGAGCTGTGTGCCTAAGATGATGATAATAATAAAGATATACTTTCTCTATGACATCACACAGATAAAATAAATAAATAAATAAACTGCCAGAAACACTCTGTACTTGTATTATTGCCATTGTTTGAAACCAAGAAAAGTTTCTTTATTTATGCTGTACTTGCACAGCAGAAGTAACATCTATTTGAGAAATGGTGAATTCTGCTTTTATGGCTAAAAGCCAAATTGCTTGATGCCCTCTAGGACACAGTTTTAAACAAAAGTCTAAATATTTTCAGAAATTAAAACAATGTTGCTTCCAAATACGACAAATTGACCTATTGTGTATATTCTTTAAGTTAATATAATTCCAACAGCAATTTTAAAAAGAATATATCATACTGTAGGAATCTATTTTTGTTCAACAAAAGCAATAAAAAAGAAAAGAAAAACGGAACCTTAAAGTTTTGAGGCTCCATTTTTCAACCACCCTCACCCAACATTGGATAATACTCGTCTATATTGTCAGCAATAATAATTGAATTCAAAATTGTTTATTTGCTTCAAGTTCCCATCCCAGTGCATGATAACACATTCATAATGACTGTGGCAACAGCATAATCAAGGTCTCATTTTAGGGACCTATGAATTCCACAGAGGAAAGAAGAGAATGATGATGGCCTAAGTTGCAGGTTTGCCAGCCAGGAGACTATAACTTATGTCCCATTTGGACCTTTGCGTTTTGCACTTCTTTTCACTTGCTGTTTAGTTTTTCATTTTCATTTTTTACTTGCACTCTGACTAGCAGATTAGATTTAAGCTCTAAAACGTGCTTGGTTAGGTTAAACACTTAATTACTTGGTTCTGACAGCCCCATCACACACTGCTGCCAAGACATCTTGTGTGTTACTGACACACTCCAGCATCTTATCCAGCATTTTATGCTGGAATTGTGAATGGCCTACTATTTGTGCCTCAAGTGCCAATCTGAGGCATGTTTCTTTGCAAACATATGTAGAAAAATAATTTCCTCCATAAAAGCTAAAGGTTGAAAATGTTAAAGTTGAGATAAACAAGGTTTAACAACAGGGTTCATCTTACTATACTGAAGAAGACAGCGATTCAGAAAAACACTGTATCTAGTTCTGATAACACTGCAGAACTGGAACAGATTTAACAAGGTCTTCTGAATATTCCACAAGTGACTCAATAGCCCTGTGTTGTTTTGCAGAATTTTGGCATAAACATGTTCCACCTCATCTCTGCGTTACTGTTTGGTTTATCTGACAACTATAAGAGGGCAGTTGAAATGAATTTAGGTTACTTTTATCATTGGTATTCTAAAACACATATCCTGCTTTCAGCACCTTTTCAAACTTTGCCTTCAAAAGAATGCGCTTAGACTTAGCAAAGTGATGGTATTCATAATACAGACATGTTTAAAAAACATTACCTACACAGTTTTATTCATCATGTTGCTCTGACCGGATGTTCAGCATCATTTTCCATGCATTTCCCAGGCTTAGAAACTACAATGTGCCAAAAGCCCCAAAGATTAGCTGTTTGTGAGAGTCTGGCACCAACAGTCATGACATGATAAAAGTTGTAATCACATATCCTGGTTGTTGTAGCATTTCACTGAACAGTAGGTGAACTTTTAAACCCTGTTTCCATGTTTAACACACGTGCTTCATTTATATACCTCATAACTCACGGATTAACATGAGCTGTTTGTGTGCCCAGTAATGTGAAAATTGTGGCACGTATATTAAGTAGCATGCATTATGTGGTTTACAACTCCCCTTAGAATGTTATGTAAACAGTGTACCTCTGTATATATACAGGATTCAGCCTCCTGTCTCAGCTTATGTTAACCTAGACTCATCTACACCATCTGTCAAACTCAACCATTAAACAGTACAGGGACGGTAATATCTGTGACAGACTGCAGCCAAACTGATAAAATCACAATTTCTATGAATACTTTGTAAGAAATTTAGTATACAGTGACAGTCAGCATCTGAGCCAATTGAACCCTGCTCTTCGCAGAAGCACAAAACACACTGAATTGTACAATGGAACAAACCATAATAAAAATACTCCTTTATTTCAACTCATAAAATAGCACTCTCACAATGCTGACCCTTCTTTAAATGCATATATACTACTTATTGTGCTTTGAAAAACAGAACCGTTCACAGGATCAAAGGCAATGTGACCTTGGAATTCAACTATAATTTAATTGAGGTAAGTGCTTGAGCCACATTTTCATGCACACTGTTAATATGGTAATGAGAGGATATGTTAATATCCATCTTCATTCTAGTCCTCATTCATCCTTGTTGTAGTGATACCTGTCTGTGGTAATGCCTGCTGCATCCCTCCTGATAGAGGCTGGCCTGCCCGGTCACTGTTAACAGTAATGCTGTCACATCACAGATAGAGGCAG
The DNA here is from genome assembly GCA_015106775.1 of Etroplus canarensis. Taxonomy (NCBI): domain Eukaryota; kingdom Metazoa; phylum Chordata; class Actinopteri; order Cichliformes; family Cichlidae; genus Etroplus; species Etroplus canarensis. Next base: position 17,693 of record VUQH01012736.1, read on the forward strand.
GATGCAATTAACCCTTTTATGGACATCACTGGCTTCCACTTTGCAGTTTAACTTAGAATTTTGCAGTGTTCCATAGCTGTGTATATAAATTTACTGAGTGGAAAAGCACAACTATGTGGGTCACATAGATACCAGTACATGCAGCCATTTACCTTTTCACCCAGGCAGTATCACACCTGTACAACATTAACAAGTATGAACTCCATCTGTTGTGCTTATAAGGTATACCACAACATCAAATGTTTTAATTAATTACTGTAATTACTATTTGAACATTCCATGTGACATTTTACAATATTATTTCAGTCAGTTTTTCAGACCATTATACCAGGGTAAAAGAAAAGTGAAACTGATCATTAAGAATAAGGATGATATACAGAGCTGCAGTAACTACAGAGGGATCAAGTTGATGAGCTATACTATGAAAATATGGGAGAGAGTTGTTGAAGCTAGTTTGAGAAGAGAGGTGGCAATCAGCAAGAAGCAGTATGGCTTCATGCCATGAAAGAGTACTACAGATGCAATGGTTACTTTGAGAGTGGTGATGGGGAAGTATAGAGAAGGTCAGAAGGAGTTACACTGTGTCTTTGTGAATCTGATAGGGTGCCTAGAGAGAAGTGAGAGGGCACAAGACAATAGTGAGACCTGCTATGATGAACAGTTTAGAGATGGTGGCACTTACCAAAAGACAGGAGGCGGAGCTAGAGGTGGCGGAGCTGAAGATGCTGAGAATTTCATATGGAGTGACCAGAATGGACAGGATTAGAAATTAGTACATCAGAGGTACAGAGATTTGAGTGGTTTGGAGACAAAGTCAGAGATGCAAGGCTGAGATGATTTGGGTATGTGCAGAGGAGGGATAGTGAATGCACTGGAAGATGTTGAAAATGGAGCTGCCAGGCAGGAAAAAGAGGAAGACCCCAGAGAAGGTTTATGGATATGGTGAAGGAGCACATGAAAAAGGTTGGTGTTACAGAAGTGGATACAAGAGATAGGGTGAGATGGAGGCAGATAATATGCTTCCTAAAGAGAGCAGCTGAAGAAAAAGGAAGAAGAAGAGAAAAGTGGAGAGGAACTGTTAAGCAAGACGTACTGTCATACTACATTTCATAATAAAGGCATTAAAAAAAATAAAGACAACAGTGCATCTGGAAAGTATTCACAGTCCTTCACTTTTTCCACATTTTGTTGTGTTACAGCCTTATTCCAAAACAGAATAAATTCAGTCTTTCCCTCAAAATTACACACAGACACACCACTCCATAATGACAATGTGAAAAAAAGTTTCTGAAATTTTTGCAAATTTAATAAAAATGAAAATCAAGAAATCACATGTACGTAAGTATTCACAGCCTTTGCTCAGTAGTTTGTTGATGCACCTTTGGCAGCAATTACAGCCTCAAGTCTTCTTGAATATGATGTCACAAGCTTGGCACACCTATCTTTGGGCAGTTTTGCCCATTCCTCTTTGCCGAACCTCTCAAGCTCCATCAGGTTGGATGGGCAGCGTAGGTGTACAGCCATTTTCAGATCTCTCCAGAGATGTTCGATCAGATTCATGTCTGGGCTCTGGTTGGGCCACTCAAGGACACTAACAAAGTTTGCATGAAGCCACTCCTTCGTTATCTTGGCTGTATGCTTAGGGTTGTTATCCTGCTGAAGGATGAACCGTTGCCTCAGTCTGAGGTCAAGAGCGCTCTGGAGCAGGTTTTTAGCCAGGATGTCTCTGAACATTGCTGCATTCATCTTTCCCTCTATCCTGACTAGTCTCCCAGTTCCTGTCACTGAAAAACATCCCCTCAACATGATGCTGCCACCACCATGCGTCACTGTAGGGATGGTATTGGCCAGGTGATGAGTGGTGCCTGGGTTCCTCCAAACATGACGCCTGGCATTGACGCCAAAGAGTTCAGTCTTTGTCTCATCAGACCAGAGAATTTTGTTTCTCATGGTCTGAGAGTCCTTCAGGTGCCTTTTGGCAAATGCAGACTGCCATGTGCCTTTTACTAAGGAGTGGCTTCCATCTGGCCACTCTACCATACAGGCCCGATTGGTGGATTGCTGCAGAGATGATTGTCCTTCTGAAAAGTTCTCCTCTCTCCACAGAGGAACGTTGGAGCTCTGACAGAGTGACCATCGAGTTCTTGGTCACTTCCCTGACCAAGGCCCTTCTCCCCCATTTGCTAAGTTTAGG
>VUQH01012738.1:4388-15432 GCA_015106775.1 Etroplus canarensis
AAAAAAATATAAAAAAATATATATATATATATATATATATATATATATATATATATATATATATATATATATATATATATATATATATATATAATTGTGCTTATATAACACATTCCTATATCATCTTCCCCAAAAACTAACCGCTATTTATAAAAAATGCACATTTGCTAAAATTGGGAGATCAAGGGGGTGTTAGCCTCTGCTTTCATTCTGTTTCAAAATCTAGCATTTTTATGCAATGTAAATTCACCTCAGTCAGTGTAAATGCCATTTTGATTAGAATGAAAACTTTTGCATTATAACAATCTGTCCTCAAAAACTAAAGACAAATAACTATATACCTAATAAGTTAAGCAGGGGCCACAGCTACCCTAAAATAAAGTCAAAAGAAAATGTGTTTCTCTCCCAAGACAGCAAGGTGGATTTGAATAGCTCATCTTAACATCTCAGTTGCTCAGTCTAAAAATAGAATAGTTAAATCAAGTCTTGAAGAAACGGAAAGCTAAGAGATACCTTATCCTAACTGCAGCCTTGTCTTGTCTTTGGACTTCACTGATATTTCCAGTGACTCTAGACCAATGGTAATGAAGGTGACGCGTGACAAGAAACCTGAGACTGGCATTTCTTACACAACAGCCAGAGGTCATTTAATTTTAAAGCATAACTATAGGTAAAATTTATGCAAGCACAAACTATGTGGTCATTTTCATTGGGGAGAACAGTTTCTTTCATGTGATTTATGCATCTTAATTACATATTAGCACATATTACATTATAGATATATAGACTAACTTCAAAAATTAAAATACAACATTTTGGCTACTTCAGAAGGGCAAGATAGCTGAAAGAACACATTTTGTTTGTAGGTTCTGCGTCGTCCCTTTCTCACTGAAATCTTTCAATATCTGCATTTTCTGGCACTACCTACCCTCTATCCCACTGTCCATTTGGGTGAAATAAAGAGTCAATAACAAAACATGAAAGCATGCACGCCTTTCTGTTTTTATTTGGTGTCCCAGTTTAGGATTTGTAGCTTTTCTGTAGTTGATACTCACTTGCTTTGAAATGCAGATCACTGTTCTTACAAATCAGAGTTAAGAACCTGCCTGTTCCTCACACTTTGACCTGTTACCATGATTAGTTTATGGCACACAAACTCAAAGAGGCTTACACCTCCCTGCCCATCCTGTGTGGGTGTGACCAGCTCCCTTCCCTTTAAATAATCCACTCTAATGGCTTTTAAAGCAGGATTCGCTCTCTTTCCTGCTTTACTCCTAGTCTGAAAGTTTTGAACATAAATAAAAAATACAAATAATTCATTTTATAGGAAAATGTTAGACATGGCATACAAACTGAACATTGGTATGGACTTAATGGCATGGGGAACAACATTCCCACAATGCTGCTGGTATTTATGTTCAATTTAAGGACCCGACTTAAAGTGTCAGTTATCTTAAATTTTGTTACAGTATATATCTACAAGAACGCTTTAGACTAGCTCAAACAACCTGGTGCCACAGGTCCAAATCTCTGTAAGGTCTCACTCTGAACAGAAAGGATCAGTTGAACAGACTCCACCAGTTTTGAGGTGGGGCCTGCTCTTGAAGGGACCTGACCTGCAACCTCCTTCAGGCCTAGGAGCAGTCTTGGAGTGGCCTAACCCTTACCTGAGGAAGGAAAGAAAAAATGAAATACCCCGAATTTGGCCAGTATGCCTCCACCTTAAATCTGACTCTGTCTGAGCCTGACTTTTGACACCAGAATGTTATCAGATCTTCTAACCATTATAGGTAGTAACCACACGAACTTTGAAAAGAATCCAGCAAACAAGTCAGTTCCTGTAGTGTTAAGTAATGGACAGATGGACCTCAATAATGTTATCAGTTCTTCTACCCATCATGGTGATTAACCATACAAGCATTGGCAAGGATCCAGGAGTCCAATCAACTCCTATGGTGGTAATGAGATTAACACTGACCACCCCCTGTGACCTTGACCTTTGACCTCATGATCTCTAAAATGTCCGCAATTCTTCTAACCATCCTGGTGACAAGTATTGGCAAAGATCCAGCAGCCCAGCCAGCTCCTATGGTGGCAATGATATTTTCACTAACCTTGACTTTTGACCCATGATTGCAAAAATGTTAGCAGTACTTTTACCCATCATAGTAATTAAGTATATATAACCTGGCTAGGATCCAGATCCCCGGTCAGCACCTACAATGGTAACAAAATTTTGTTAAGGGACTCTGTGTGACCTTGACCTTTGACCCCACAAGAATATGAATGTTATCAGATCTTCTACCCATCATGGGCATCAACCACACAAAGTTTGGTAAAGATTGAGCAAACAAGTCAGCTCCTCCATTGGTAAAAAAAATTGTAACAGACAGACACACTAATGGACAACTTGAAAACATAATGCAATAATAAAGAAAACATGCCATGATTCAGGGCTTGCCACCTGTTTGTCCCTGGAGCCCAGTCTTTATGTGTTTTCCTATTTCCCCTTTTCTTTTAGTTACTTATCTCTTTTTTCCAGTTACACAAACAGGAGCATGTCCATCATGGGGCAGCCACTGGACTAGAATACTGTTAATCTCAAAATGCCAACACCTTTGGATAAAAGCATGGATAGGGCCTATTAACTCAGTACATATACTCAAGTACCTTCAGCTGCTCCCTTGTATTCTCCCCAAGGGGTCGCCACAGTGGAATAATCTGCACTGATAATTTAGAAGAGGTTTTATGCCAGATGCCCTTCCTGACACAACCCTCCATGGTGAGAGGGGCTTGTGTCCCCACCTGGAATCAAACCAGGGACCATCTGCTTGTAAGGCAACTGTCTAAACCACTACACAACAGGGACACTTACTCAAGTACTTTAATAAATACAGATTTCATGTATTTATACTTTAAGAATTTCTATGTTATGGTTCTTGGTGCATCTACTCCACTATATTTTGGCTGTAAATATTGTGTTTTGTTCTCCACACTATTCATTTTAAAATTTTAGTTACTTTTAGTAGATAAATTGCATTATTATAAATCAAACTATGTAACAATATTAGTAACTGAGATCACCAACAGCTGCAGTGGTCAAATAATATAATATAAATGATTCTGCTGAGTGCCGTTCTACATAATAAGTACATTTACTTTAAATATATTTCGATTATACAACTTATACAGTATTAAGCTAAACCCAGCCACAGGGGCCCACAAGCCAGTGTACTCCTAGTGCCGGTCCCAAGCCCGGGTAAATGGTGAGGGTTGCGTCAGGAAGGACATCCGGTGTTAAAACTTTGCCAAGTCAAATATGCAGATTCATAACACGACTTCCATACTGGATCGGTCGTGGCCTGGGTTAACAAAGACCACCTCTGGTGCCGTTAGCCAACAGGGTGCCGGTGAAAACTATGCTACTGTTGACCGACATGCAGAGGGTTGGTGTGAGGGAAGAGGATGCAAGGGATAGGGTGAGATGGAGGCAGATGATCTGCTGTATCTGCTGTGGCGACCCCTAATGGGAGCAGCAGAAAGAAGAAGAAGAAGAAGAAGATGAAGAAGAAGTAGATTTCATAAGAAATGGATATATAAAATTGGATTTAAAATAAAGTGTTGAATTAGTAATCTTTAGTTGCTGAAAAAAGAAAAAAGGAACACCTAGGCTGTCTGTTGTCTCTTGTTTCCAGATAGAATTAGGTCATACTATTGCCCAACTGTGCTGACAGTCAAAAGTTTTTAAAATTCCAAACAGAATTTAAAAGCCAGGCAGCACAGAAAGAGACATTTTGTGTAAACAGGCATAACCGTGCACATATATAATGCGGCACTAGAAGAAGGTCGTTGAAGCAGATCACTTTGCATATGTGAGCTGGCACAGCTTTAACAGCTTTTATGGGAGGGTTGCTTCAGGAAGCAACCCTCCCATAACCCAGCTGATCCATTTTTCAGTCATTTGAAAAAGAAAGCTTTCACAGGTCTCCTTGCAGTCCTGTGAAAAACTAAGTACACCCTATGACTCAGTAGCTTGTAGAACTCTGGAATACTTTGGTATACACAGGAGTTCATGGTTGACTCAATAACTGCAAGGTGCCCAAGTCCTGTGACTGCAAAACATGTCCAAAACATCACACCTCCACCACCCTGCTAGACAGCTGGTGTGAGGTGTTTATTCTGATATGTTGCCTTTGATTTTCACCAAACCTGTCACTGTGCATTGTGACCAAACATCTCCACTTTGGTCTCCTCTAGCCAAAGGACGTTATTCCACAAGTCGTGTTGTGTGTTTAGATGCAACTTTGCAAACCTAAGCTGCGCTGCCACGTTCTTTGTAGAGAGAATCCTCCCAAATAAGCCATACTTGTTCACCCTTTTTTAATTGTGCTGTCAGGAACATTTACATACTAACTGAGGCCTCTACAGTGTGACATGTAGTTTGTGTGGTTTTTTTTTGCAATTTCTCTAAGCATTACCTGGTCTGACTTTGGGGTGAAACTGGTGGGGTGTCTTACCATACCTAAATGCTCCAAACCAGCAAACTGCTAAAATATTGGCTTTTATAGATGTGGTCACACTTGCTGATGATTATTTAATTAAATGCATTTGATCAGCACCGGGCTCCTGAAAACTTTTTTTCCCACGACTGTTTGTCATAAGTTTTCTACTGTAGGTATTGAAGTTCTAAAAATCTCTTGCAGCTGTTTGTGGTTGTCAACATGGACAAAAAAAATTCCAAGTGCAAAAAAGCAGCGACGGATGAGATTGGGCTGATTTAGTGGCCTTACGCAAAGACTTCAAATACTCACCGATCTTGAAATGATGGAAAATTTGTGTAACATAATTCTATTATATCTCTGTGTGTGTTCTTGTTGAAAGAGACTGCTTGTGTGAAACTGATCCTTGTCTCAGCACCAGCCTCCTTGTGCAACACCATTAATAACATTTATGAAAAAAGCTGTTTTAATTTCTGCATTGTTCAGTACATTTTGGTGCTGAAACATACCTACTGCAGCGAGGTAAATCTAAACAATAATTATCATACCTCACTGTCATACAGACAGACAGCTGCGTGTAAATGTTGCTGGCTTTAACCTACAAAAAATTTTTTAAAGTTTTTTTTTAAACAAAAGACACTCATAAGAGAAATCCATTGTCAAAGTACACTGAATAATATATTTTTTATTTTCTGTTATGTTTTCCTCTAAGGAAGATATCATATATACAAGGGGCATTATTTATTTTTCTGAAGTTTTGTTAAAGGTGATGATTATCCCAAACCTTCATAGAACATTAGAGAAGTTCTTAAAACATCCTACATTAGTTAATAAAAAGCTTCCTTTTCAAGTTAGCTACTATAGATATAGAATGTCTGCACACCCCTGTTAAGTTTTTCCACCTTTAATGTGACCTATAACCTGTACAAGTCAATTGAAAAAGAAAGAAATCTGTTAAGGGGAAGCATATAAAAATAAAGAATCTACAATAGGCTATTTACATAAGTGTGCACACCCTAAAACTAATACTTTGTTGAAGGAACTTTTGCTTTCATTACAGCATTCAGTCTTTTAGGGTAGTACTCTATCAGCATGGCACATTTTGACCTGGCAATATTTGTCTACTCTTCCTTGAAAACTGCTCCAAGTCCGTCAGGTTGCAAAAGCATCTTTTGTGCACAGCCTTCTTCAGGTCACCCCAGAGATTTTCATTTAAAATTAGGTCTGCACTCTGACTGGGTCATTTCAGAACTTACATTTTTTTCATATGAAGCTATTCTTTTGTTGATTTTGACGTATGATTTGGGTCATTGTCATGCTGAAAAGTAAAATTCCTCTTCAGCTTTCTAAGAGACATCTGAAGATTTTGGGTCAAAATTTGGAACTGTTCGTAAGTCCCTCCACCTTAACTAAAGCCCGAGTTCCAGTTAAAGAAAAACAACCTCAAAGCATGATGTTGCCACCACCATGCTTCACCGTGGGTATGGTGTTCTTCTCGTGATGCACAGTGTTGTTTTTGTGCCAAACATACAGTACGTTTTGGAATTTTGGCCAAAATGTTCAACCTTGGTTTCATAGACATAACACATTTTCTTATATACTTTTGGAAAACCTGATGTATTTATTTTTTCAAAATTTAGCCAGGCCTGGATGTTTTTCTTGGTAAGAAAAGGTTTTGGTTTTGTGACCCTACCCCATAGTCCAGACGCATGGAGAATACGGGAGATTGTTGTCACTACACAACCAATACTTGCCAGAAATTCCTGCAGCTCCTTCAGTGATGCTAAAATGTCTCTCAACAGCCTCCCTGACCAGTTTTTGTCTTGTTTTTTTTTATCAATTTTGGAGGGACGTCCAGTTCTCGATAATGTTACTGTGGTTCCATATTTTCTCCACTTCTTAATGACTGTCCTTTCTGAGTTCCATAGTAAATGTAATGCTTTGGATTCATTTTGAAAACCTTCTCCTAAATGATACCTTTGAACAAAAAGATCCCTTTGTAAGCTACAAACCATGGCTTTTATTGTAGGATGAAACTGGGTAATTGTCAGGAAAATCCCATGAGGACAGCTGAACTTTACTTGGGGTTAAGCAAAAGGTACCTTAACAAAGTATTAGTTTTAGGGTGTACACATGTATGCTTATGGTAGATTCTTTATTTTTTGTATTTCCCCCTAACAGATTTTTTACAGTTTAAATGGAAAAAGAAACAAATCTGTTAGGGGGAAATACAAAAAATAAAGAATAAGCCTAAGTGTGTACACCCTAAAGCTAATACTTTGTTGATCTCATTTTCTTTTACATCAGAAAAACATAATATTTTAACAGGGTTGTGCAGACTTTCTATATCCACTCTATATGACCCTAAGAGGACACTTCATGTCGGTTATTCAATTGTCACACACTGAAACCATTTGTTGTTTAGAGAATGTTCCAATATGGTCTCCTATTGGTCACATCTGAACTTTTTTAAATACTAAATAATAACCCTCACATATGGGTCTAAGGGTATACTCACGCTAGGCACTGTGCCCGAGCAGAATTGTCGCCACTCCTCCACTGACCTGCTCTCATACTGTGCTTAACAATCCAAGTCTGAGTACTTCTCAGTTTGTGTCAATATCTCAACTCCTCTCTTGCTCTCTTTCTCATAAAAGAGGGCACACATGCACATTTTAAAAGAACTTTTGTAGAGCACAGTAAGTCCCTGATTTTAATTATTCTGTGGGTTTATTTGAGGCTGTTTTGGAAGTGGTGACATGCTGTCCTCTCACATGTCTTATGCATTGGTTAAGTCCTTATTAGAACAATTTTCATGAAGGCAGCTGCAAGAAGTGGGATGCACTGGTGTTCAGTGCTTAGGCAAGATTAGTGATTACACTACATACTTACTGTGCCAGAGTCCAACTGAACCACACCCGACCCACCTCTTCAAGCAGTCCTGGGCTTGGTGCACTCAAATGCAGTGATCTCCTTCTTCAAACAAATTGGACTTTGGAGATGTGCTTGAGAATAGTGCAGATTGCCTTGTTTGAATAGGTCCTAAGCTGGTCATAGTCAGGTCCATAAGCACTGGGACACTGAGACTTTTTTTTTAATTTTACGTCTGTACACCACCATAGTGGAGTTCAAATCAAGCAATCATGATACATCTGAAGTGCAGGCTTTCAGCCTTAATTCAAGGGGTTTAACAAAAGTATTTTGGCCAGGACACTTGCAGGAAATATTTTTGATCAAATCTAAGCAATATGCTTATACTGTCTAATCTATTTTTCTATTATTTTTTAAAATCATTGTCAAGGTTTCCTACATTTAAAAGTCATTGAATTTTTCCATAAAAAAGTTAAACAATTTTAGGTCACACAATTTTAAGGTTCAAATGAGAGACTAAATGTCTTATTAAGATGGGATGATTTGCCGTGTTATTTTATGGAATAGTGTAGCCTGCACAAATTGCGATATTGAAATTAGATTAGATTTCTAATTTTTAAACAGCTATAATTATAGGAGATGAAATGGTGAGAGCTACACTGAAGAATAAAGAGAGAGAGAGATGCAACTATGGTGGGTAGAATGAAAAAAGTACAGACATCAAAGAGCAGTGGAAGAGAGAAACAGCTGGTCAGTGTATGTGTGTGTGTGTCTGTCCGTGTACATGAACACACCTTCAAAGAGGAGCCTAGATGTGCTAGCCCACCTGACTTCAAGCATGGGTATAAGGGCACAGACACTCTCATGCACCAACTTTCCCACATACACATACTGCATATGTAAACCCCACCTGTCAATGCATCTGTGCATGCGCCTGCATGAGTGTGTGTGTTTCTTGTCCATGATTAAAACGCACAAAAGTCACATAGACAAATCACTACCATCCATGTCCTGACATGTCGAGGCTCAGCACACCAGCTCAGCCTGGATTTCAGCCTCTGCTGGAGTAGAGAACCAGAGTGAAGCTGGAACACAGGAAATATTTGTCTTGGCTTAAGAGTAAGTTGATCAAACATCTTTGCTCAAATGTGAAGCCCTGCCCAGTTGTTAGTAATTATGCAAATCTTTTCATTTTTTGAAAGGATATTCCCTCACCAGGTGTTTTAATGATAGTGGTGAATAGAAAGGGCTGAATAACACAATGATCCAGTATATCCAAGGCGTTTAAATGCATTTATATCTGGTGATTTGGATGGCCATCATATACGGTTCACATCATTTTCATATTCAACAAACCACTCCTTTTTTCCTTTAATTTGTATAGTTACTGGATTCAAACCCATCAAATTCTGAGTCATAAATAATTGTGCTTTCTAGTTTCAATTATGACTCGAGATGGTTAAGTTTCATGTAACAAGTATTTTTGTGACTTAACTCTCACATTTGTAATAGTCCCTTTAACTTAATAAAAAGGACGCAATGCTTTAGGTTCTTTTTAAGTTTACTTTTAAGTGTAAGAATAGAATGCATCACAAATGAAATAGCTGTATGTATAGTGAGAGCTGATATTGCCATACTCTGAAATGATTTTTTTTTCTTGCCATGACTTCACTGTAATCCACAACAACATCTCTATTTAATCCTCATTCACATTCATGTGACAGTATAACTAAAGCTCATGTGAGGTTTCAGCAGTCTTTGTGAGTCCCCTTTCTGACAATTAGTGTCTGATTAGTGTCACACTATTAACGAAACACTAACTGGACACTAATTGTCAGATGTGACATCTGAAACAAACCTACCCTTTAATGCCTATAACTACATATTTATTGGGAGGAGTCGTCCAACCTTTAAACAGCATAAGTACACTTTTGCAATGCTTCCTAATTTCTGATGTTTATATTGAACCTCATACATTTTAAAAAGTCACTCAGAACTGCCCAAGTATACACCTGATGCCTGCTGTGGTCCTTTTCACCTCCACTTGGTACAGCAGGACAAGGACACACGGGTTCTAAAAAAACTGTTGCATAACTGTCCACATAAGCACACATAGGACTCTCCTGTACACCTTTTTTATACAGATTCACATTTACGTGAAACACTGACAGTTGTCCAGAATGTTTTTGGTTTTGCAAAAATTACGCAAACAAGGAAAAACAGCAAACTTGTCCAGGTTGTCAATATGAATTTTAGCATTTCCAACTGTCGGTGTAGACATTGTACCTTAATGACTTTTTGCCTCCCCTGCAGATTTTGCTTCCCCTTCTGCAATACCAGTCAAAAGTTTGGGCACACTGAGTCATAGTGGAGTATGTCTTTATCTGTCATTATTTTTCATTCTCATAATAATAGTAAGTCATAACAGCAACAAAACAGCTGAGTTCTTCAGTGACCTACAGTAAGTTGAGTTTTCTTCACCATACTGAACAAAGATATTGTCCCTTCTACCAAATATGTGTATTTTGGTCCTAGTTCACTTTGCTACTAAAAAATTGTTTGGGATAAATCAATAACAGCTCAGTAAGAAGAAAACTAAACCACAGATCCACTTCTAAAGACACCCAAAGAGTGATCAGGATGATTAGATTTTACTTTCAAATTCTCACTTCCAAACATCACTGATGCTCTGCTATGATTTTTACATGCTCAGGACAAATTTTAAGAATACTTCAATTGGGCATGTACAGTAGGTAAAGGGAGCAGAGGGGTTGGGTAGGTATTGCATTCAAGAGAGAAATGTGGAAGGACAGATGGTAGTACATTTTGCAAAAAGGATAAAAAATGGTGAACACATATTTCAAGAAGAGCGAGGAACATAGGATGATCTATAAGAGTGGAGAGGGTGCAACCTGAAAGAGGCAGGAGACTGCAAGGTGGTGTCAAAGAAGAATGTAGCTTGGCAGCATCAGTGGTCTGTAGGAAGATTTTGGAAAGCAAGAAGAGAAAGTGAATGAAGGTACAGTCATGGATTAAATGGTGGAATTTGAATGAGGAAGAATGCGGTACAGAGTTCAAGGAGGAGTTGAGACAGGCACTGGGTGGTAGTGACAAGTTACCAGATGACTGGGAAGGTACAGCTGAGGTGGTAAGAGAAACAGCCAAGAAGGTATTTGGTGTGTCCTCTGGACAGACAAAAGAAGACAAGGAGACCTGATGGTGGAATGGGGATTTACATGAAAGTATTCAAAGGAAGAGGCTGGCAAAGAAAGAAGTGGGATAGTCAGGAAGATGAAGCAAGTAGACAGGTGTGCTGGGAGTCTAGGTGCACAGCAAAGAGAGAAATGGCAAATGCAGAGGAAAAGGCTTATAGTGAGTTGTATGAGAGGCTGGACACCAAAGAAGGAGAGAAGGGCTTGTATCAGTTCGCTAGACAGAGAGACAGAGCTGGAAAGCATGTGCAGCAGATTAGGGTGATTAAGGATAGAGATGGAAGTGTACTAGCAAGTGAAGAGAGTGTGTTGAGAATATGGAAGGAATACTTTGAGGAGTTGATGAATGAGGAAAATCAAACAGGGAGAGAGGAGGACAGACGGAGGAAAGACCGTGAATCAGGAAGTGCAGAGTATTAGTAAGGAGGAAGTGAGGGCAGCTATTAAGAGGATGAAGAATGG
>VUQH01012746.1:2352-13048 GCA_015106775.1 Etroplus canarensis
AAAAGAGGGGGTATCTGTATTTGGTTATCTCAGGGTGTGAGTATAGCAGCCACTCCCACCTGATCTTCCAAACCTTAATTTCGTGAAGAGCAGCCAATCAGAAGAAAATTGGTTTAAATGGAGAGCAACTACAATTGTTTGTTTCAGACAGGGGATGTGACCTGAGGGGCTGCTCCAAAGCCCAGTATAAGATTTTCTTCTTTTTTATGGCACCCCAGTGGATCATCGTCCTCCATCTCACCCTATCCCTTGCATTTTCTTCTGCCACACCAGCCCTTTGCATGTCATCCTTCACCACATTCATGAACCTTCTCTCTGTTCTTCCTCTTTTCCTCCTGCCTGGCAGCTCCATCTTCAACATCCTTTGTCCAATATATCCACTATCCCTCCCCTCCACGTGTCCAAGCCATGTCAGCCTTGCCTCTCTGATTTGATCTCTAAACTTCTCAACCTGAGCTGTCCCTCTGATGTACTCATGTTTAATCCTGTCCATCCTGGTCACTGCAGTACAAGATAAAAAATTATTTTAAAATGGGAAATCAGTCACACTACTTTAGCATGTCTCCTGTAGCGTAGTGGTTTGTGCATTCGCCTTACAAGAAAAGGTCCCTGGTTCAATTTCAGGTGGGGACACAAGCCCCTCTCACCATGGAGGGTTGCATCTAGTGTAAAACCTACCATGGATGGATGTATTAACATAAAGATCTAGTCTTGAGCCCTCCTAAACGTGAAGTTGAAATTAAAAAAAAAAAAAATCACATAGAAAAATTAAATTTTTATCACCAAGAGATTAAGAACCAACAAAAGTGATGTGGGGAAGAATATTCCAGAGAAGAAACAGAGCTGTTTGCAGGTCTGAAAGTTGTTTGCTACTGCATGAAGCTCAGGAAAACTGAAGAGGAATTTCTCATACTGAACTAAGCTTTAGTCACAATTGAACTTACACTCACCTTTTTTTTATGCTATTACTATTTTTACATTTATTAAGCTGCTGTACGATTTATTTATTATCACAGTAGACCATATTTAATTTGATTTATTTATACAACCATTGGTAGGACTCAAAGTGGCCTGCGTAGATTTATAGCAACTTTAATTCATAGTAGACATATTTTTTGTTCCATTTTTCACTAAGAATAAACATTTTTTCTGGTCATTTTAGTTCTATAATTTCCAGCTGGGGACACAAGTCTCTCTCACTATGGAGGGTTGTGTCAGAAAGGGCATACAGCATAAAACCTTTGCCAAATTACCAATGTGGATTCATCTGCTGTCGTGACCCCTTGGGGAGAATACAAGAGAGCGGCCATACATTAGTTAAAAACTGTGAACAACAAATTAGCTTTGATTGCCCTTGAAATTGTCAACGATACTCCAGTGATTGTTTATTTGTAATTCATAAGAGGAGGATCAGAAGTTTGAAAAGCAGCCCCCCTTTAGTTTCTCCTCAGGTGAGCTTACCTGCATTATGGAGGGCTTGAACTCGATCCAAGTATTCATTCACTTTGTCCTGGATTCCCTCCAGTTTGGACCCTGCCATGCCAGCATATATGAGGGCCTGGGCTGCCTCCTACGGCAAACAATTATAAAAGAAGCACTGGTTAGAAAAGTATTGGTCTTCTTCTGCTTCTTTCATCTGCCTCCATCTCACCCTATCCCTTGTCTCCCCTTCTGTCACTCCTACCCTCTGCATGTCCTCCATCACTGTGGTCTTCCCCTTTTCCTCCTGCCTTGCAGCTCCATCTTCAACATCCTTTGTCTAATATACCCACTATCCCTCCTCTGAACATGTCCAGATTATCTCAACCTTGCCTCTCTAATTTTGTCTTCAAAACATCTCAACCTGAGCTGTCCATCTGATGTACGCATGTGCTATCCTTCTGTCACAAAGCACCCCTGACACTCATCTCCACCCACTCCACCCTGCTTGCACTCTCTTCTTCACTGATGGTTGGCCCCAGGTATTTACACTCATCCACCTTCACTACCTCTACTCATATCTTCACCATTACACCTGCCTCACTCTCACTAAAGATCACAATGTTGTCTGTGAACAGCAAACACCACAGAGACTCCTGCCTGACCTCATCTATCAACCTGTCCTTCGTCAGAGCTGATCCCTGAGTTATCGCACACCTCACCACTGCCTCACTGTCCTCATACATGTCCTGCACCACCCTCACACACTTCTCTGCCACTCCTGACTTCCTCAATACCACAGTTCCTCTCTTGGCACCCTCTCATATAAAAGTATCACACGGTAGAGCCGCTAAATACTACAAATCACTGACTGTAACTGTAATCTAATAAATATGAATTCAGACAATTATTAACTTACTTTCTAATGTAATCCTGTATCCACATTAGAAGTGAAAGTGAGTTTTGACTTCAAACATGAGCTAAATGCTAATCTTGAAAGACAGCAAATGGTAACATAAAACGTAACGACACCCACCTTATAATAAAACACAGCCTCGTTATATTTGCCATTCTGGTCATAGGTTACAGCTGTTTTGGCAAATCTGACAGCATCGAGTTCCAGCGCCGCGTAGTCCATGCTGAGCAAAACTTGTTGACGGAGCTTTCAGTTAGCCAGGCTAGCTAACCGCTAGCTACCGATAATTCGCCAAATTACCAAAATGTGTTTTTACTCGCAGCACTTTTCATTCTATCAAGCCAGAAAAAATATATTACAGATAATCCCGACATGTGCTCTTGAACTCACTGCCTAGACTGTCAAGTTAAAAGTTTTTATTTATCGCCTGAAAAAGGACTACCACACTGACGGAGACCAAAACAACCAAGCCGTTTCCGGGAGGCACGATTCGCGCAGGCGCTACTGCACTGCGTTGCATTCATGTGCAGTAGGTAATATTAAAATTTTTCCACTAAAATGTTTTTCTTAATTTTCTTAATTGTCCTTTTATATCGTTTTATCAGACTAGCGCAGGTGTCTCGAACCAGCGGCTCCAGACCCACAAGTGGCTCCCCTTGATTTTGACAGAAACGGTGAGTATGAACATAAAAATGAACAATATTCGTTTGGTTGTTTGTTCTTTTTTTATTTCAGATTTGTTTGCTTTCACAGCTATGGATGCTGCCCTTGATTTGTGCCTGGAATTTGGTCAAAATTAAGCTTAACTTTACCTGTTTTTTTACTTTTACTTTGTATCTTCATGACATTAAGAGAAAATTGAAAAAAAAAGTAGCATATATGGACAGCTTTGAAAACAAAGTAAAGCTATGGAGGCCAGTTTGAGTCCCACCTGTGTTTGTTTAAATGAATCAAATTAAAAATAGCTTGATAATAAAATAAACATAACGTATAGTCTAATATAGAATGATAGGAATCGTACCAAATAATGATAAAAAGTACCCACTACACAGTGGTCACATGTTGTTAAACATTTCATAGCATTGTCAGCACTTTTGCCTCCTTACTTTGTGTGAGTTAAAAAATTGACACTTTTTTATACTTTTGGATGTTTTAGCCACACTTTACTGATAATTCTCCAGTAACAATTATCAAGCCCAACTAGAATTAACAGGTGTCCCACTTTGTACTGGACCACACAGCATTTTGATGTATTTTTTCTGCCTCCTACATGCTGAGAGTTTCTCACATTTTGATTGGTTCTTTTGGCTCTCAAAAATCCACACTGAATGACAGTTTTCTAAAGTCTGTCTTTGATCCAGTGGCTGTGAAGAAACCAGGGTGTCTTGTGTCTGCAGGAGCTCCACTGGCGGAGCTCCATTTGTGGAGCGTGCACAGACAACGGCTCCATAATATAAAACACAAAGAATTTCATGCATCGGCCTACAACGAAAAATTAGTTGAATCTGGTGGAATACAGTAAAAATGTCAAATATAATGACACTACATCCATTGGAATGGAAATCAGCCAATGTCCAAGAAAAATGAAAAAAAAAAAAAAACCTGAAGAACTGTTGCTCAAGACCTTTTTATTACTGTATTTATTACTCATTATGAAAAGGACATCCTGGTACAGTTTTATGAGGAAAAAAATAGAACATTTAGATTAAAAAATAAATAAAAATGCCTTTTTGAATCAATTTTTTATTATGACTGAATAAAGTTTGTGGAGTTATATTATGATTTCACACTTGGTCACTGGTTAAAAGAAACAATGCTGAGCTGGTGTAAAAGGAAGTCTTGAGTGTGCCTGCAGCTCATTCTCAGGCTGCTGCTAGGTGACCTTTTATCCACTGTTGATAACTTATATCGTGGTTTTTTTTCCCCCCTGCTAACAAACACGCACTTTTCCTTTTTCATACAACAATTTTTCTGTATCTTTTTCATCCTGTATGTTTACACCTACTGTGGATAGATAATCAGTTTAGCACATTGTCAAAACAGAGGCAGACACATTCAGGCATATATTAGAAACTATTGTGAACATGGGTGAACTCACAGACTACCACCTTGTCAGATTCAAAACCAGGACTTGTGAATTTAATCAGTTAAACTTCCTGACCTTTTCTGGACCTCTGCTGGTATTTATGTTGACTGTGTGACTGATTAATGGAAGTCCAAATGTACAAAACATACTATGACCATTTATCCTTCTGCCAGACATTGAAAAGATGTTACAGTAACCTGGACAATGGTTATATTTAAATAATGTTTGTTATTCCTGAGTAAATTATGTCCCTGAAAAGCACCGATGTGATGGAATCACATTCAGCCACTGCCACTAATCCTTCGTGTCATCGCAAAAGTGCAAAAACTGTTTGGTGCAAGATTGTGAATTTTGGCACTGAGATCTGGAACTAGTTATATTTTCATCTATTTAGAAAATATGGATTTGCTACTAGGTGGTGTTGGCTGTAACTTTTTAATTTATTTATTTTTTTATACATTTTTAGCTACACTACCAGTCAAAATTTTGGACGCGCTTGGCCATAGTGGAGTATGACCAAGCGTGTCCAAACTTTTGACTGGTAGTGTAAGGCTGGAAAAGTAAGTGGTGCTTCAAAAGAAACAGCATCAGGAACATGTTGAAACTTATGTCAATTGGCAACAGGCCGTAATGTGATCGGGTATAAAACAAGCACCTTAGAGAGACAGAGTCTCTCAGAGGTAAAGATGGGCAGAGGTTCAGCAATCTGCCAGAAACTGTACTTCAATTTTAGAAATATGTTCCTCAATGTAAAAATGTAAAGACATTGAATTTGCCATCATGTACAGTACATGATATAATCAAAAGAATCAGAGAATCTGGAGATATCTCTGTGTGCAAGGGACACAGCCAAAAACCAGTACTGGATGTTTGTGATCTTCAAGCCTTCAGACAGTACTGCATTGCAAACAGGCATAAGTCTGTCATGGAAATCACTGCATGGGCTCAGGAAACCTTTCAGAAATGGGGGTCTGTGAACACAGCTTGCTGTGTCATCCACAAATATACACTAACAATCAAGAGTCTGGACACACTTGGCCATAGTAGATGTGACAAAAGGACAACTTTTCATTTCAGTGCAATGTGTCATGTTTTGCTTTTATTGATATGCCTACTTTTTTCACCTCAGCCAAGCGTATATTTATTGTGATATTTTAAGATTTTATTTGTGGTCCCACTCAGGATGACGGAAAGAGGCTTTCTTCTTTTTAAATGGTTGAAAACTTCTGCTTTTGGACATCTTCAGACAAAACTGCCACCAGGAGCTCACTTCCTACCAGACAGAGTGGAGAAGAACTGATCTGAAGTACACCAGAAATACACATAACATGGAATCCACACAAACTTACCAGCCTGCCTTAACCTGAAGTCATTTTTTTTTCCTTCAAATTCAGCTCCTAAACTCATCTTAGTAACTTAATTGGTTTTAAATTATACAGTCTCAACCGTACAGGCCTTCCTGTGATAAAATCCCCAGCATACAGTACCAAATTACATGTAGCGCGTCAGTCTGAAACAAGCAGGACCCTTTGCTCTTACACTACTTTCATCAGATGATTTACAGCAGCACCAGGCGGGGAAACCTGAGACTGAGGTCTCTGCCTAAAGGCTTCATATGGGGCTAAAGTGACTGAAAACTGAAGGCTGGGTGGGCTCCCTGACGCTTTTATGACTTTATAACAGGAAGCAGGATTGGATAAGGAAAGGAATGAGCCTTGTTATCTTTGCTTTCTTACCCATTTAAGTTGAAAAAGAACTTCAACCCCCCCCACCACTGCTTGACACATTTTAAATTTCACAGCAAATATCTGTGTGTTTCATGAAGTGGGTGGGGTGTTGCTAGATTTGTTCATATTTAAGCCACTTTTCTTTTAAAACTTAAAAATTTTAGAAGCTTGTCAAGCACACAGACATTTGCTATTAAACTTAAAATGCGTCTGAAAAGTTTCCAGGTGGGGACACAAGCCACTCTAACCATGGAGGGTTGCGTCAGGAAACGCATCCGGTGTAAAACCTCTGGCAAATTACTGATGTGAATTAATCCGCTGTGGTGACCCCATGGGGAGAATGCAAGGGAGTAGCTGAGGGTACATTAGGAAGTGACAAAAGTAACATATCTTACATTTTTTATGTAACTTTTGTCATTACTTAAGACTCAAACTTGGCAAACAAAGCTTATAATACCAAGACTCAGGTTTAGTCACTGTAAAAACACAGAGCGACTAAAAAGAACATTTTTTGATAATATTATATTTAATGCTTTCCATTTAGAAAAGAGTTTTCTATTCAAAACTGAATAAATGTTTTTGTTCCTTTGTCTCTTTTTCTTACAACAGCAGCAGGCTACGGACCTCCACAGAAACTTCCCTCTTTTTGGCCATTTTGCGCCTGTAAACAAACGAACAACTGCTGACACTTCAGATACCAGACTAAGCTAAAGAATGCCATGATCCCTGTTTTCTCCTTTATTAGTGCAATGGCTTTCAGCTGTGCAATACAATCACAAAAGGGTTTTCTAATGATTAGTTAGCCTTATAAAATGATTAACTTGGATTAGCAGCCATACCAGGAGCCTGAGGCAGAGGACTGACAGCTGCTGATAACAGGCCTCTATGCAAAAATGTAGATCATTCTTTAAAAATCATCTGATTAATTTTAACTGTTTGTGAAATGGATCAAATTCTTTGTGAGCTGCATGACAATGTCTTTTTCTTGGGAAAACAATGACATTTGCAAGTCAACCTGAACTTCTGAACAGTAGTATCTATCTATCTATCTATCTATCTATCTAAAAACTTTGTGATAATGTATCAAGTGCTGGATTCCAGTTTTATGCTGATGACACAGTCATAATGTTCTTCCCCTTCAGTCGTACAAACCCTTGAATATTTGCAGTCTGTATTTGATGTTGTTCAGTCCTGTTTAACTCAAATTAAGTTGCTGTTAAATGCAGGAAAATCCAAGTTCACGTTATTGTCTGCAGGCAAAAAGTTGTCACCTAAACTTCCTCAGATTAAAACTGCTGAAGGCGCTGAAATTGAAATGGTCACACATGTTGTTTTTTAATAAATATATGCTTGGGCTGCTTCCTTCTTACCTTTGTAAAAACATAATCAGCCCGGCCTTCAGTCTCTCAGTATTTTACAAATGGCTGTCTCCAAAGTGGCAACTGCCTTTTAAATATGCTGCCCCTTTTTTTCTGGAATAGTCACCGGTTACTCTGGGGAGATTAAGACCATTTTAAAGACCAAGGAATTTGTTCTCTTGGTCAGTGTGATTCCTCTCCAAGTTGCTCTTGTTCTTGATATGTGATGCGATTCAGGTTATGTTTACTCATTTGTGCTGTGTCATTTTTGTTTTTTGTCTTTGTCTGCCTTTATATTTGTTATGTCTGCTGATGGATGGATGGATGGGTGTGGGGTCGACGACTGTCGGTCTCCTTTTTAGAATTTATCAACGTGACTTGTAGTAACATGGCCATCCTGTAACGCCACTATAGCCAGGATAACAAAGGTCCCGCATTTCCAACCCAACTTTCATCTTTTCCTTTACAAGGGCTGTGAAGTTGCTCTTGGAAACGGTGAAAAGGACACTTGCTCTCAAAAAACAACGTTAACAGGTGATTGGATGAGCCATCTGTCTATCAAAGGCAAAATTCAATCAATCAGATCAACAAGCCACAACCAGCAAAGCCAGATGGTAAATCAGACTCTTGCCAGAGCTAGTCAGGTACAGAACAAAAATATCTTTTCCATCAAGAAAATCCATCAGTACAAAAAAATACTCTCCAGTTCTGACATAACTCTTCTTTAGCAGCATCTGTACAAACCATCTGTTATGGAGACAGGATTTCTGTTTTTAACTGTCATCACCCCTAAAACACTCATACCAATAACACCAAGTGTCTGAAAAATTATGGTTCAGTCACAACTACATATCTCAAAGCCTGGCGAGATGTATTCTCTTCTTGTTGTGATCTCATAAATTTCACAAGGACCCAGCTTGTTTGCTGGCTAAATCTGTTCCAAACTAAAGTGTTTGTGTACATGCCCCTACTTGAGCGAAGTCCGCTAATAGCTCTTTTATATTACGATCTCACACGTTTAATTCATTACAGCGGCACAGACAGCCTCAAACACTGCCTGAAAATTTTATATCACACCAGTCAGATCATTATTTTCCAGGAAGCAGGAATGGTCACTTTGTGTTGGGGAAGCTGGGGTGCATTAAACTGCTATGTCTATCCCAATCAAAGGTCTAACTCTGAAATCATTTCCACCATATTTTTTCAAAGCATTTAAACTGAACACAGCATAAGTAATCTGTAATCTTCAGTGTCACTCCTACAGTAGCTTGCAAAAGTATTCACCCCCTAGGTATTTTATCCATTTTTTAGCATTACAACCTGTAATTTTAATGCGTTTTTGTAATGGACCCACACAAAACAGTCCAAACTGGTGAAGTGAAAAAAACCCAAAAAGTATTTTCAAAAATTCTAAAAAAAAATAAAAACTGGTGCGTGCATATGTAGAACCATCCATCATTCCTTCAGTTCTGACCAGTTTTCTACTCCCTGAAAATGACAAACATCCCCACAGCATGATGCTGCCACCACCATGCTTTCTGAGGGGATGGTGTTCTTGGGGTGATGGGAGGTGTTGGGTCTGACATAGCACTTTCCTTGATAGCCAAAAAGTTCAGTTTTAATTTCATCTGAAGAAGGTCCTCTGACCTTCTTCCATATATCTAGGGAGACTCCCACATGTCTTTTGGCAAACTCTAAATATGTTTTCTTAATTTTTCTGGCCACTCTTCCATGAAGCCCATCTCTTATAGTGGTCCTATGGACAGATACAGCAGTCTGCACTGTGGAGCTTTTCAGCTCATTCAGGGTTACCTTTGGTCTCTTTGTTGCCCCTCTGATTAACGCTCTCCTTGCCCAGTCTGTGAGTTTTGGTGGACAGCTCTCTCTAGGCAGGTTTGTTGTGGTGTCATATTCTTTCCACTTTGTGTTGATGTAATTTTCCTTTCTTTTCTACGACCAATAGGCTATATTTTATTACATAGTTGTTTAAAAAGTAAGAAGCTACCCACTACATCAGTTAGAATAAAATAACCCAGCTAAAACAGATTAATCACTGCTGTAATTATTCAATGGAAGGGTCTTACCCATTTGTTAGTTAAATCTATGTGGAGCCAGTGCATCTGCAAGGAACAGTGATGTCTTTAATAATCATACCTGTCCCAATGACCCCCAATAAACAGCCACAAAAGCAGCCTTGACTTTGACTTTACTTGACTACAAGTGGAAACATTGTGAGAGACTTTAAATGCGCCATTTAGCCTGATGTCCTACTGAACCTACTCTGTGCCAGAGTGCACAGACTGATCACAGGCCTACAAACACTAAAGCCATACTGCTTTAGTGGGAGGCACGAATGGAACCCCTTTTAGCACTTCACGCGGAGCCATAGGCACGAGCATCTCACCTGGTGAACAAACACGTCGAGCGGCTGTTGTAGAGGAGTCCCGTCCCTGCTGCTCATGGAGAGGAAGCCAAAGCCCATCCGCACGTTGAACCACTTGCAGACGCCACTGCCCCGGGACAGACCAGCGTCCTCCTCCTCGCCCTGCACACAGCCCCCTGCGCAAGAGACAGCACAGTGAAAAAGGCGATGAACCATATATTTCCTGCTTAAGGAGCTTAATACTGCAAGTGTAGGTTTCATTTCAAAATATATTTAAAGTGTGTGTATTATAAATTAAATATATTAAGTTATCAATATTTAAAGTACCTAGGTTAAATATGCCCATATTGTAGAACGACACTTTACTGGATCATATACTTTATATTGTTGGATCATTACAGCTGTTGATGATTTTATTACTTATATATTGCTGGGTAGCTTGATATATGATAGTTTGCATTTTGTTTTTAATTTACAAATTTAACAATTTATCTGGCATTGTATGATGTAACTGAAGCTTTAGAATAACTTGGATGGAGTACTAAGGACAAAATTTACATTCAAAATATGATAAATCAGAAACAGAAAGTAGCATAACAGAAATACCTAAATACAGTACTATAAGTAACTTACATTAAACCTACACTTTAACAAAGTACTCAAGTAAATATGCTAAGTTACATTCCTTCTGGCCGTGTCCATGCTCTTATTCAGTGGTGTTGGGCACTGTAAGATTAAAAGTAGTCCAGTCCAATGGCATTTGTGGTGGTGGTGGTTGGGGGGGGGGGGGGGGAAAACACACCCCCG
>VUQH01012747.1:4565-14897 GCA_015106775.1 Etroplus canarensis
ATGAAATTTCCCACATGATTTCATGTCCTAAACATGACTTTTCATCAGTCCATTTTCTTCTGGACTAATTTATGTCCATCTACAGCAAGTTGTAACCTCTTTTAAAAGACAAAAAAGGTCCACATAAGGAGGTTGGAGAGGTGGTGGAAGTACGGGCACATTGCCTCCACACAACAGCTCAGAGTCTTAAATACCACACTTTTTTCCATTTTTAAATAAATTACTAATTTAAACTATGTTGCTTTCTAAAGTTTTGCCACTAACAAGGACTTGGAATGATTGGGTTAGGTTTGGGGGTTAAAAATTGCTGGGTAAGGTTTAGAAATAGACAGGCAGCCATGATAAATTTTAAAAAAAAGTCTTTCCTATATTGATAGTCATCTAGTTTTTTGTCAAACTCACAGGTAGATGGGAGGATGAAGATGGGTCAAAAAGTGCATGCAGTGTTAGAGCCATGAGATCCTGTTTTAGAGGCAAAAGTGCATCTTTTGTCTATTAATTTGGAGGACACATGGGAAACTGGGGCTCAACATTTATGATGTAGGTATGAAACCTATGACAGACAAAGCAATATAGTGCATGCTAGTCACAGTAAATGTATCTGCTCAGTAACTTATGTTTAAATAGCAAGAAAATATTTTCAGCAACTTTCTCATTGAAGACATGACTCTTATCTCAGCAGTGGTATCTGGTACAGCTATCTATCAGCAGTGTTTGGTTGTGGATTTCTTTGGCACCCCAGATAAATCATTAGGAGGAGCCAGAGTGACCTGATTTAATTTGATCTAATGGGAACAGTGCTGTGCATCAACTCACTGAGAGACAGTGAGAATTGACATCTTTTCCACAGGGTTGGGGTTTTGGGCTCATTTGCTGTGAGGTCATATGACAGCAGCAATAGAGAAAATCAGAGAGATTAACAGGGGCACTCAAAGGACTCTTAGTCTGGATCAAGGACTGCACAGAGAGGTATTTAACCGACCAAAGAGGGAAAAAGCATAAGAGTGTTCTGTTAAGCCACACCATATATATGTTATGTCATGCACTGACCAGCCACAACATTCAAATCAATTTTTATAAGGAAATGTATAAGATTGATCTTCATTCCAATGTTTTGATCCCCGAATGGCAAAGGTCTTACTGTGCCCACACTGCAAAAATGGCTCAGGAACTGTTCAAGGAACATGGCAAAGAGCCCAGGCCATTGACCTGGCTTTCAAAGTTCTCTAATCCTAATCCCTGATCATAGCATCTCAGAGCTGCATAAGATCAAGGAGTCACAGAAACCCCTGCCCACAACCCAGAAGAGCCATAGGATCCACTGCCAGCATCCCAGTGCCAGACACCACGGGACCAGACACCTTCAACCATACCTCCGCAGTTCAGAGCAGTTTTGGTTGCATGATGGAAACCCATCCTGACAACTTCTTTATACCCAAATACTACATTGGTATTAATGTTCTGAGTACACTTTGCCTAGTTTTTTTTACTTTTTAACATTATAGTAAAATTTTGGTCACCATTATAATATGGGATAATAAATTGGTTTATTTGGTGGCATCTAACAGAAGTAAAATAACTACTGTGGTGTGAGAGAAGCATTTTAAAAGACAATATTATGCTGCAAACACCTTTATTAATTAAACACAGAATGCTAGCAAGCTTCTAAAGGAAAAACACAAACAGATAAACAGGACAATCACATTATCTCCTAGGTTGTGGCATATTGGATAGTTACATGATAGGGTCTATGATAAGCAACCCAGTTTTAAGGTTTTTTAATAAAAATTTGTGCACACTACTGTTTTTTGTATGTTTGAAAACATTTGGATGGATGCTTGAATATTTTCAGGAGCATCCAGGTCAAAACTAGAGCTGCTGCATATCCTGCCCATGGCATGGAGTTTAAAGCTTTCAGCTAGCACTAAAGCTTATAATTACATGATTGCCATTTTTAAAAATGTATTTCAATCTCACTCACATTTGCTGGTAAAATGTTTTCGTGAATTACCTAAAATTACATCTTTTGATTTAGGTGATAAGTGGTCATTCTATTTAGTTTCTTTAACTAACTACTTGATCTACTGTACCTCTATATTAGACCACAGCTCAGTATTAGAAAAGACTAGTTAGAGAACACTGGTTGGAGAAATAGTACCCGTATGAAATGTGTGATACTTGCTTTTTTTGGGAAAATGTGTTCACCATGTAACACTAGAACACGTACCTTTGTTTCTGACTGCGTGTAATTGTGTGGTCACAGTATATCCAGTTTCCCAGCAGAATTTACACAGCAATCTTGCTGCATGTAAATGAAGCAAAAGTTTTATTGCTAATTGCTTACTCTGTTTATGTTGATTATGTCCTCTTTCATTGAACTGATAACAGTTATCGTCTATTAGAAAAATAATAAGGGTTGTGAGTTGTGGAGCTCTTTGGGAGAGCAAAGGAGAAAGCCTGAATGCCAACTGTCTTGTGAATGCAAAGCAAGCGCCAGCTATAAACAACACGTGGCTATAAGTCTGGGGAGAGTTTATCGGCAGCTTATGTTGCGCATGGACGGTAATATGAAAACAGCACCATTTAAAAAATGTTTGAGACCGGAGCAAAGAGTGAATACAACAACCTAATAGATGACATTTAAATGAAAAAGTCTAAAATGACACCCTTTCAGATTTAAAAGCTTTATATAACATCATATGGAGATTGCAGCATTAAGACATGCCATAATTTATTTTCCTTAGAGCAAGAAAATATCTATGATTTATTTTATTCCATTTTTTTTCTAGTGTCCTTAAAATGACACCCATCATAAATATATATTTTAAGCAAAAAGTTGTTCTCTGAAGACTTGAAAGGTGGCTGTTAGCTTCCCTGAAGATTTCAGTCATTTTGAACTGAACATTTTCTCCAATAGAGACACTTTTTTTGGCTAAAAAGTAACTGTGGAGTTGGTGGACTTGGTTAAGATGCATACATGATAAATGTCCCCAATTCAGTTCCCACTGGGGACCCTTACTGCTTGTTGTACTGCAGCTGTTCTATGACCCAACTAAAGAAGGCAGAACACCATAAATTCAACTATAAAAGCTTTCCACATGACTTATACAGCACAGTCTGCTTCTACATAATCCCTCCATTCTCTTACTTTATTCTTTACACATTTATTTCAATAAAATGTCTTTTTTTGTTATTGAGCACTGATATGTAGAAGAAGCATAGTAACCTTTTTTGTGCCACATTTCTTGATAAAAATCTTCACTGTGTGAGATTTGAGCTTCTGAGCACTCACTTGTTAAAGTAAACCCAAGGAATAATGTTAATCAATCATAATTATTTTAATAGTCTATTTTAAAGGAGAAGTACAGAAAAATATTGACAAAGACAGCAGTGATGTAGATGTACTCTGCATGTGTACAGTCATGTGAAAAAGGAAGTTTTAGCCACAGAACCAGACTACCTTGCAGTCATTGAAGTGACCATGAACTGACACCTTAAGCTTGGCCAAAATTGGGTCATGAAACAGGACAATCATCCTAAACACAGTAGCAATTCTACAACAGAATGGCTGAAAAAGAAAAGAATCAAGGTGACGCAATGGCCCAAAGTCCAGATCAATCACTGTAGAAAATGTGGAAGATGTGGCTCCACTTTCTCCCACTGTACAAAAGTCTGCAGTAGTGTTCTGTGTTGGAGTCGCAGTATCCAACTCCCACCCACACACTCTCTGGGAGGTGACGTAGAAAGCCCCCAAACAGACATACACTAGATTGGCAGTCAGAACTGCCAATCACAAGGTTATCTCCCAATTTTACAGCATCAGATTAGCAATTCAAAACAAACTTATGAGATAGATGCCCTTTTGAAAGAAATCAGTGTGATAAGAACTACTTAAAAAGGCAAAAACAATCTTTGGGAAAATTTTATCAGATAACAATTTCACTAGCATGGAGGAAGCAGAATTTGGGGCCAAAAGTGCAGTTAGCTTCACTTTTGGGGACCAGTCAGGTCATGCATGTTTCTACAGTCACTGGTCCAGACTTCAACCCAGGTAAAATGCAGTGTTGGGACCTTAACAGACCTGTGCATAAAAAAATGCCCACAAACCTCAGTCAACTGAAGCAGCATTGTATAGCAGAGTGCACCAAAATTATCCCACAAAATTATCGGTATGGCTGATAAAGTCAGACAGAAAATGATTACTTCAAGTTGCTAAATGTGTTATACAAGCTATTGAATCATAGGGTGGATTTAGTCCTGTGAAATTGTTATTATTCATGACTGTATGTAGGCAGAGATCATTTCCAATCCCAGTCCCTTGAAGGTAATTTGCACATGCTACTGTTTAAAATCAACATTATGTGACAGCAAATAAAAACAACCACTTAAATCAAGACAACAACTAAAAACAAAAGCAAAATAAATTGTGAATGAATTTATACACATAAATAGCAACTAGTGCATGTCATGATTGCAGTTCTGGGAACTATGCACCTACTTTAAAATGACTGGAGCTCCAGAAAATTATGCCTTTAACTAACAGTATAGTTTATGCAAACAAAATCTGCCTCAATGACTGTGTGAAGGTGAAGACTTGATAATGCCAAGCTTTTAGCTCAGCATTTTAATGGCTGGCAGGTAGAACTGTCTTGAAGTGATGATTTATCTCTAGTCTTTGATAGATTAGACAAAATAAAAACTTGTGATAACGCTTGTGGTTTGTGGGCATCTGAGAGTCAGACGTCATAAAAACCCTTAAGAACAACCTCTTAGGAAGCACAGAAAATATAGCAGACAGTACAGAAGGGCATTTACTCTGCATTTTCAAGGACATTTTCCAGAAAAACCCAACAGCAAACTAAATTTTTCAAAACCAAAAGACCTCACACAAGCAAACGAGCAAACTCCTGCTGTGTACCAATTTTAAAATTGTAATAATCAAACCAACCAGTTTGGGTGCTTTGTATGTGCCTGAAGTTTGATTTGTTTAGTTTAACCATTTCCCTTCAAAAGCACCACTGTTTGTTTGTCGAGTTCATCTTAAGATTTACCCAAAAGAGCACACAACTATATTTTTGGATTTCCTGGTGATAATTAATGGTACTGAATGTCATACTGCATCATTGAATGCTGGGATGTTGAATGCTTTAATTTTTTTTCTAAGGCACAGACAAGTTTCAAACACTTAGTGTCTCGCAATCATCTGACAAATAAAAATAAACAAAACTCATTTTCAATACAATACATTTGATTGTCCTGACAAGAACCACAATTACTATCAGCTGTTTCTTTCTCACATACCCTGGGGAGGCACTATAGTTGCTTTCTCACTGTTTGCTACAGCCTGGTCACTGCATGCCCAGTCTGAAGGAGTCGAGAAACAAGGGCAAATCAGCATCTCAGCTGATGACTCTCAACGGGAGAGGACATCATGGCCTGATGAAAGCCACTTCCCGGAAGAACCATTCATTTCCTAGGTTATCACAAAAGATTGCACCCTTCAATGCTTCCTCCACATTATCTCAAACAGGCAAGAAAAATTTCAGAACCTTTTTCTTTTTCCTATTTTTGTTGTGCACTTTGGTGTGCCTGTTCTACAACACATGATGATTTGCAGATTGCAGATTTGAAAAAAATGAGCAAAGCTTTAAGGCCACCGTGTTTTCGAAGAGAAAGCATGTGTTGTGATTTATGCCAGGAAATCGTACTCGCTTTGTGGTGAAGTGAGGCTGATTGTAGTCTTGTTGCTCTTCTTTATCTGATAATATTGAGGTGACACATAGGAATAGATTGTTGAAAGCACTTATTAGAAACAGCATGAAAGGGTCAGCTTGCATTGTTCTTCATCTATTGATCAGCACTTACAAAATCCTTCCAGCTTTTCTCCACTAGAGGAGAAAAAAACTGAAAAGTTGACTTGGGTTCAATGACAGAAGAAAGTCACAGTCACTTACAGGACTTCCCCTAGGGTTGCCAGAGTTTCACTTTTTCATGCCAATGGGAGATTTCTGTGCTATAATGTGAATCCGGTTTGTTACTGGTAAACAGAAATGTGGGTCCCCGTCATGTCCCCTGGGAGTTACTTGGGCCTTTCTAACTGACGTTCTAGAAAACACAGTACGAACCATGGGTGCTTCACACAAACCACTTCACTCACTAAATTTGTTCCAAATGGAATTTATTCAAAGATAAAAACACATCCCATACCCTTCTGACATCAAAATGACTATTATCCAATCATCTGTCAGTAAAACGACTGATGAGCAGCAGGAAACGCAGCACACCAACAAATGCAAAGTTGAGAACTAATGCAGTGTTGCATGGGACTTTCCTGAGGGTCACAGGATATCAATGAAATAGCTGAGCTAGAGAGAAAGTTAAAAAGACTACAATCTTTGGTTACCATGAAAAAGTCCAAGAAGGCATACTGTGTGGAGGTGCTTGAGCTTTTTCAAAATGTGTGCTGCATACTGTACGTTTTGGAAAAGTACAGGAATCCCCTTTATCAAATACAAACATTTAAAGGACCATAAAAGGTATATGTCTAATATGTTCTTTCATTTCTACAATGGGAACATTTCAATGACGTCAAGGATTTCAGTATGTGAAATATTTTACAACAGTTCACTACTTCTGAAGCATATTTCTAACTGTTTGTTGTATTTTCATATGTTTTAGAAGAATTAGACAAATGACTAGGTACAGCTGAGCAAATATTGGTTGTAAATGTCTTTGTGAGCAAAATAGATGATGTTTTTTTGATCCACTGAATAGTTTAGTTTTATAATATGCTAGCATTTTTTCATTGTGTATATCATCACATGCTTAATAGTTACACTGGGAATTTCCCCCCTGCGATTAATAAAGGATTCTGATTCTGAAAATCTGTAAAAACATGTAAGCAAGTAAAGTGTGTATTGTAAAACATATGCATACAGCTTGAGTGCAGCAGAGCTACAAAAAGTTGTTTATACCAAAACAGGGCTGAACCAGCTCAGAAAAACATTTACAGGGGCAACAGCCTGCCTATGGAAAAGAAAGAAGAGCAATCTGTAGCCAGAGGGACAGGAGTGTATTACCAAGCCGTGATTCTAAGCACTGCTTTGTTACTGAAATGCACTATTGTACACGGTAAGTATATATCATTCCAAATAGTTTATATGTTTTTTTGATGCTGTGCTGTGCTATGTGCATTTAAATTTTTTCTAGGGCTATGCAGTAGGGTACAGAAGTATTTGGACAATGACACAAATTTTTCTAATTTTGCTGCTGGATAACACCACAATGGATTAAAGTGCAAACTTTTAGCTTTAATTCAGGGGGTTAAAGAATTGCATTAACTGTTTACATAGTCCCCCATTTTAAGTAGCTTGAAAGTAATTGGATAGCATCTGGAAAGCTGCTCTGTTGGTTTGTGATCAGGAATATTCTTCAGCTTGGTCATTGAAAAATATCCTATTTCTTAGCCTCAAAAAACTTCAGAGTTGCTTTTACAGTATGCGTTTGGTCATTATCCATTTGCACTGTGAAGCACCATTTGATCAGTTTTATATCATTTGGCTGAATTTGAGCAGAGACCTACTATAGCGTGTACACTTCAGAATTCATCCTGCTACTTTTGTCAGCAGTCACATCATCAATAAACACTACTGACTGGAAGCCATAAATGACCATGCCATAACATTGTCTCCATTATGTTTGACAGATAATGTGGTATGCTTCCTTTCCTGCTTCATGCTTTTCCCATTGTTCTGGTACAAGTTAATCTTATTTTCATGTGTTCAGAGATATTTTCAGAACTGGGCAACCTCTTTTAGATCATCCACTTTAGTTGTCTTATGTGCTCTTCCATATCTTTTGGTGTTGGTGAACTAACCAGTGCATTCCTTCTTTCTAAGCATGTAGCAGAATGTTGATTTGCTACTTCTAGAGTTTTGCTATCTCTCAGATAGGTTTTGTACCCTAATAACAGCCTCCATCACTATCATCAACACCTCTTTGGACCTGGAAGTTTCTGTAAACAGCCACCCAATGCAAGTTCAGCACTTGGAATCAACTCCAAAGCTTTTATCTGCTCAGTTTGTCATGAAATAACGAGGGAACAGGCTTCACTTGGTCATGAAACTGCTTGTCAGTCAATTGTCCAATTACTTTTGAGCATCTTAAAATGGTCTTAGAACTCTGTTAAAGCCCTTGAAATAAAACTGAAAGTCTACACTTTACTTGCATCATGCCTGTTTGATTTCAAATCAATTGTGGTGGTGTATAGAGGTAAAAAAAAAAGAGAAAATCATTGTCCAAAATATACGAACCTAACTGTATTTGTAGTTTATTCTTTTCCCAATGCAAATCTAAGTTTTTTGCTTCTATATAAGAATGTATAACCAAGTGTCATTGAAATCAGCCTCTGAAGACTATTGGCTTTAATACACAATTGAGGTCATTTCTTAGAAAACTAATAGTTTAGTACAGGACATCCAGCATCAGTGACAACATGTGGGAGAAGACTGTTTGGAAATTAGAACATGAAGAAGTGACTTTCATCATTCTGACAACATATGTAATCATTTTGACCACCCTAGTATACACAATATCAAAGGAATTTGCCATATTTGATGGCAATGACTCATTCATTGACACAAAAACTTAATCTGACACATGAATTAAATGTTTTTGCTGAGTTACTTATGTTTGCTCCATGCTGTTTTGTGAAATACATCTTCACAGATGCAAATGTTTCGAGAATTGTGCCAAAACAGTTGAGTAAGCAATTTTTCAGTGTTGCAGCTGCCCATAAAATTTGCATTGTAGCTTCTTTAATCTGCAATATGCCTAATGTTTTGCAGATCAATCTTTATAAGTTCTAAAAATTAGAACTGGCAAAGTAACTGTTAGCTGTAGCTGTAAAATATAGGGGGTGCACTGAAAGGTGAAAAGTCTCTGTCTAAAATTAAGTGAAGTAGAAGTAAAATGAAGCCTAAAATGGAACTACAAAGTTATACTTAATACATTAGTTGAGTAAACATGCTTTGTTACTTTACATAGTGTCAAATACAGAGTGTCAGTGGGATACCTAAATTAGGCTCTTGTCACTACATGAAGTTGTCTACATGGTCCAAAGTTGCATCTGTCCACTATATGTTGACTGTGATAGGAGACAGTAGGGGTCCCACGCTCTTCCTCTCACTCTGCCACCGACCATACAGCTTGATGAGGGCAAGCAAGTCCTGTTGCTAGGATACAGATCATGGCTCTTTAAAGGGAGCTAGAAGAAAACAGTGAAGCGGGTGATTCTCCCCACAAACAAACCTGGCTTTTCAAGCATTGCAAATATGTCACTGATCAATGACACCATCCACTTTAAAGTGCGAATCATCAGTGCTGGCTGTGGCGACAGCATTACCAAATTCATCTTAAGCACAAAGAGCAAATGATCCATAGAAATTAAGGAATTAGTTTATAATTCAAAAGACATCAGTGATATTGACACATAGGGCCTATCAGAGGCACAATCATTAATTCTCCATTTTGTATTCTTTCAATGAATGCATTAATAAAGCATTAAAGCTTTGTCTCGGTGCATCAAGCAACACCTTTTGTGCTGCAGCCAGGTGGTTGAAGTTCACAGCACTTTGTTAAAGTGACTTTTTCTTCCCATCCATCAGCAGCACTACTGACCCTAAAACCCCACGCTGTAATTGCCTTCAGGATTAAAATGGATTGGAGCGTCCACTGAAATCCCGTATGCATTTTCCATTAGTTTTCACAAGCAGGAAGTTTGCAGATGCAGGCTGAAAGACGAGACGCACGGAAAATCTTGGATTAGTTTTTTCCTCTTTTTCATCTTTATGAATATTCAAAATACTCATTATGGGGGACAAAGAATTTAGCCTGTTTTCTTATAAGCTGTTTACCATTCAGTATATATACTGTAGTCTAGTGTTTTGCTTTTCTGTGTGGTTTTTCACATGTATTCAGTATTGTAATAGAACCTCTATTAAGAGATATGATCATTTTAGGCTTTGTGTTGTCTAGAGCAAGCAATAGATGTAATTATATCAAACATTAGATTACATAACATTAGATTATAGCTTGCTGCCTATCGTGGATTCAGAGAAGGTCAAATGACTCACTAGATTGCCCATAATATGATTACAGCTGAGTCAATGGAGGATAAGCATCCATGAAAGAAAAATTGTGTTATCAAATCCATGTCACAGAAGCTGTGAGTTGTCGTTTGCTATGTATGGTGTGAAAGCCAATTTAGGAGATGCACTGTAAGAACAAGCAGCATCAAAAGGCAGCACAATTAGCATATTTATCATTCAAAGA
>VUQH01012747.1:15349-26988 GCA_015106775.1 Etroplus canarensis
TGCTAAGATATGTGTGTGTGTGTGTGTGTGTGTGTGTGTGTGTGTGTGTGTGTGTGTGTGTGTGTGTGTGTGTGTGTGTGTGTGTGTGCTCATAACAGTCTGGCTTAGCATATGCCCTCTATTTTTACTGTGTATGGACCTGCACTAACAAAAAGCAGGAGAGTTGCTTTTTCTCTTGCTGTCCATCTTCCACACCATTCTGTCCACTTATTTTAACTATAACCATCGTATTGAGTTGTCCCTGTGGTCCGTCCCCTCTTTTCTTGACGTCTTCATCAGTCAGATCAATACATGTATACGACGAGAATGCACTGCATTTTTATTGAGACAAAAGCAAAGTGCATTCAAAACCTGCTTGTTAGTGAAATGTTCCACTCTACTGCTCTTTCCAGCCAATTCAGTCTTGTGTTTGTGTCCACCTCTCTAACTTTCTCTTGTGACATTGTGTTAATTTCAGCATGCCAAATCAATATTTCTTTTTTGAGATAGAGGGAAGGTAAAAATCGCTAATATATCAGATAACTGTGTTGCACAATATCTTTGCTCCACATTGGGGTATCTTGATTTTTAGTGCTCTTTCGCTGAAAGCGGGCCTGATATTCCTTTTTAAAATCTTTGTTTCTGAAATCAAATGATCACTTACCTAGGCTAGTTGCTTTCAAACACACAACACTTCACAGAAAAGCATTTTCTTTAATCTCTCTCACTGAGCAGAGAAGATGTTTGATGTGGGCGTTATGTCCAGCCAATCCTCCGTGGGCCACTGAAGTCATATCTGTAAAAGCTGCTTGATGAATAACGTTTATGTAAAGTCTGTCTGCAGGGCTTAAAAGAGCCTGGTTTAGTGACCCTAGCATGCATCAGACTCTCTGCACACACTGCTCCTCGCATCACACAGTCTGACAGCAAACATGAAAAACATATTTCATGCCTGTAATCACATAGCTGTGTCTGATTGCACTGTACTGTTATGGCCTGTTTTGGTTGTTGTTTGCACAATATGGAGGGGTGTGGTGAGGTGAGAGAAAGAAGCTGAAAAAAGCAATTTAATCCCACTTTCAGTTAACTCCATGCATATTGCTCCTGTGGGAAACAACTGAAACAATTTGTTTTCGTGTTATTGAGCGACGACTGTAATGCCTCCATTTCTCTGCTAGTTTGACACTGAAATTTGTGTGAGGCAGCTCAACAGTGGATTGCTGATCCAAGCTGCTTATATTCATAAAGCAGCATGCCTGTCATCCTGACATATATAATCAGCATTGTTTTGTACAATTATTGTCTCTATCAGAGATTTTCCCACTGGTAGGTCATAAGCATAGACCCTAGTAGACAAGCATGTGGGGTAATGGAAGATTTCTAAGACTTATTTGTTGCTGTGTGATTGATAAGTTTTTAGACAGCAGGGTGGTTTTGGGGTTGGCAGTCAGCTGGGTGATTAATCACTTTGATCCAGACCTAAATATTTCTACAAGTACTTGATATATTGCCACAAAATGCACAGACATTTTTGGGATAAAGGATAAATGGTTTAAACATTGTTGGTTCAAAAGTCAAAATTTTATTTTTTCCAATACTTTAGTTTATGGCCAAATACTTGAAGCAGGACACCACACTCGATAGTTTGTGTTTAGTGCTAGTATAGGAAGCAGTGATATCAACAGTTAAGATCAGATAACCTTCCACATCCCTTGGCTGATTCTCCAAAGGTAGGCTGTGCCAACATTTGTGGATTTAGCTGGCACAAGGTTTAATTCATTATTTAGATTAATAGATAAATTCAATAAAAAAATTATAACTGGTGACGTTAACAAAAGCTATAATACTGTACACTTATCAGGCATAACATTATGACCACCTGCCACATATTGTGTTGGCCCCATGACCCTGTTGCCAGTTCACTGCTGTTCCTTCCTTGGACCACGTTTGATAGATACTGACCTCTGCAGTCCAGGAACACCCCATAAGAGCTGCAGTTTTGAAGATTCTCTGACCCAGTCATCTAGCCATCACAATCTGGCCCTTGTCAGACTCGTTCAAATCCTTAATCT
This sequence comes from Etroplus canarensis, assembly GCA_015106775.1. NCBI lineage: Eukaryota > Metazoa > Chordata > Actinopteri > Cichliformes > Cichlidae > Etroplus > Etroplus canarensis. The sequence continues at coordinate 17,401 of VUQH01012747.1, forward strand.
TGCCCATTTTTCTTGTTTTGAACACATCAACTCTGAGGACAAACTGTTCACTTGTTACCTAATATATCCCACCCACTAATAGGTGCAGAGACATTCAGTGTTATTTGCTTCACCTGTCAGTGATCATAATGCTATGCCTGATCGATGTACAGTATATTACCAATATACTGTACCAATATACTGCCAAATTCTACATGATAGTTCATATCATGTAGAATTTGGCACTGTTATGATGACACACACACACCTACCCACACACACACACACATACACACACCCACCTATACACACACACACACACAGTCATTATTCATTAATGAATTTGGAAAAGATTAATGAATTGCCAGATTGAATCCCTTTATCAGGAAGAAACCTGTGGCAGAACCAGGCTTGCAGAGAAGCAGCTATGGGAGACCATGAACAAGAAACATTACAAAATGCAAAGTTAATAACATGGCAAATAAAAATTGCTCAGTTCATCATGGGGAGTCCCCCATCAGCCTGGGCTTATAGCAAAAATAATTAACCCTTTATATGATGCTTATTTAAATACTTAGAAATTCAAAATTCCAACCCTGGAGTGCTACTGGAAAATATCACAAAACTTTTTGACTTTTGTGAAATTTTCAATTTTTTTTCCATTTTTGTTGCAATACAAGTTCAGTGAAGTTACCATATATGCTTACTCATAGGTCTTGGGTAAAAGTTTTTCCAGAAAATTTATATATGAAAAGTCCACTTGGGTCTACAGACCTACAGAAAGTAATGTGGAGGGCAATTTGATTGTCCACTGTAGTTCCCACATACAATTTCTTGGTTAAGAGATGGTTCGGGGTTACCTGATCCAACCCTAACCATAAGGTTAATCCAAAATGAGCAATCTAAACCCAACTTTAAATGTTAAAATGTAGGTGCTGCAATTACATTTTGAGCATATCCATCTTAGTTGGATTAAATGTTGACATTCATGACCAAGTCTACAACTGCAGCAACTGTTGTGTGAGTCAACCCAGTCACTGCAGTTGCTAATGGACCTTGTGCCATTGAGTTGTTTTGGTCTGATAATATTGCTCTGTCCCATAGCAACACCGGTGCAAGAATTGTGGAAAGTTTTGAGTGAACATTGATTCATGGTTGTTTTGAGATGTAAGTGACTGTCCCTATGAAAAACTAGTAAATACCAACCAATGTCCCCAAAGCAATGGGCCTCCCATTGCTCTACAAAGGCAATATAAACAATGGCTGTGCTCGCATTTTCACCACTCAATATATCATACAGTGACACGAAGGCCTACTGTATAGGACAGTGCACCTATTAGCGTGTACCTAATGTGTGTAATATATCATGATGGACATTCATTTGGTTCATCTGCTGCTGTTGACAAAACATCATCTTCCTTTTTTCCTCTTCTTAGTCTTCCAGCATTAACATTATCTTATCTCTCCTTGGTGCTAACGTCATCTAATATGACATATTAGATGACAGTAGATGAAGTGTGGCAGGTTCCAATTCCTGCTTTCCTAGAAAACAGAAAGGCAGGCAGCCAGGCAGGCTGCAGTGATTTAATTGGAATAATGTATGAAATGAGTCAGAGTCGCAGGCAGGGAGTGTTAACTCTCAGCTGTGCCAGTTTCGACAGAGATCAATGCACCTAACCTCAATTCAAGAAAACATTCTTTAATGGATCCCCCCGGGATCTGCGCAGAGCCTCTTCCCTTTTCCTCACTTATTTATTTATTTTAATCTTTCTTTTTCCTTTCCGACTGTGGCACACACTTTTTAATTATCCGCCTGAGGATTACCAGGCCAGTGGGAGAGGATGATTTTTTATCCTGTCATACCACACAATGCTGTTTTTACCAGATTTCTTTCATTCAGGATGCATATGTTTCTTTTTTTAAGGTTTCGATACTCATGAGAGCATTTCACCTGACAACATGTGAACGTTACAGTTTGATCTTGTGCTGCCTTTATCTTGACAATATATTTGAGACTACAAATAGCTCAAATTTGATGAGCATTATGGCCCAATTCAAAAAGAGATTCAGTGTGTAATCGTTTCCTGTGTTTGTGTCTTCAGCTTGAAGTGGTGATTTCTTATTGTGTGTTTACCCTCACCACCATTTTTATTACTTTGCTGTCTATTTCCCTCTCTAACAATCACACGCTTCAGCAAAACAGACAAAGTCAGACACATAAAAAGCCATTATATTGTCATTATTTTGTATTTATATTCCCATAATAACTAATTATATTGTGTTTTCACAGCTGACATTCGCTTCACAAAAATGCAGTAGCTATCTTTGGTAAAAGAGCATGATTATGTTAGGTCTGCTCTTCTTTTGAACTTATACTTGCTTTTGGTCTTGTTCTTGTTGTCTCCAAGTTGCTGGATGCCCAAAGAGGCTCGCAGGAAAAGCAACATCAGAAAACCGCAAGAGTTAAGTGACAAAATATTTGCAGATATAACATATGCTGATGTGCTGCTGGCTCACAGAGAAACAAATATGAGATAGGAGATGTCTTATGGTTTACATCTCTACTTTTTGTCCTCTTGGGATTCATTAAATATTCATAAGAGTGATTTATGTATCAGCTGGGGAAAAGATCCCAAGCAATGCCTGGATAAAGCTACACTACCCAGTCACACAGTGTCAGTGCTGTTTTTGTATGATCTCTTGTCTGTTTGACCACAATGGAATTTCAAGTAAAAAGCCACAAGCAACTGCCCATTCAGGAGCTGAAATATTTTCTTCACGGTCTGTTTTATTTCCAAAGATATCAAATTGCTTTTAGGAGAGGAAAACAATTAAACACTTCTGACATTTACAGCAGTCAGATACCAGTGGCCATCAGTGGCTGAATGGTGCCATATGACAGTCTGTCAGGTTGTGTTCATTTCTTTTCAGATGCACACACCATATCTTAGTGACTTTTAACCACCCTATTTGGACATTGCACGATACCAGTTAATCAAGAACAAACAAAATATGAATGTTGTGGTTAAGTTGCCCATTTCCATTCAGCTTAAACAAATTCATCCATCCATCTATCCATCCATCTAAAGCTTATGTTAACTGCAGATCTTATTTAAGGCATTTACCCCCCCCCCCCAAAAAAAAAAATTATAAACCTACAAGTTTGAGATGAGGGAACCAGAAATGCAATATTCTAATGTATTTTGGGTTTTAATATCCATTCCTGTTGCATTTGATACAGTCTGACTTCTTTTTCCAACCAGAGGAGTCGCTGCCATCTGGCCATTTAAAAGAATGCAACCTTGAGGTCCTTCCACATTACCTACACTGTTCAGACACAAACTGTTTACCTTTTACATACAGTATTATTTGTACTCATTAAACAGAGCATATCATAATTACAGAAATAAATTGTTTCCCGCTGGTGTATATGAATAAGTGTTTCTTAAACTTTGTTAGTATTTGCAAATGTTTTAGGCAAACAACAAATCACAGTTGTTTGCAGTTCAACTCAATGTTTTTGCTAGCAGTATTTTTGTGGTCAAAATATATGATGTGGCTATCGACTGAAAAGTTTTGTCTCTTGAAAATGTTAGCACTATTTCATTATGTAAGTCCTCACAGACAAAACAGTCTGCTGAGACAGTAGGAAGCCATAAGTATAAGTAGTGTAAGGTGAATTTATGTCTATTGATGAGGAAGAGGAGGAAGAATGTGTGGCAGTGTAGCAAAAGAAAGAACATAATGTAGGAAGATGCAGATGAGTGCAGAGGATGGATGCAGCATACGCGCTGGTTCTTCCTCTGTTATGTTGTAAGAGTGAGCATTAGATGTGAGGCTGATGAGAATCTGTGGCCAAATGAAGTGACAGGATGTCCAGTGATTTCCACCACTGTTTTGTTCCTGTAATGTACTATTACACACACCGGGCCTTTGTATTTAATCCACAGGCATTTTAGAACTGTCATTTATTGTGTTGTGTGACCACTGAAGGAAAAATGTTTCTCCTAACAGACATGCAAATGTAAGAGTTGTTTGTCTTTACATATTAAAATATAAATCTTTTTCTCTTAAAGGGTGCATCGGAGAAGTATTCACTTTGATACATAAAAGGCGTATGTTATTCATAGAAAAATAATAGTCTAGTACAGCAGGCATTCATTATCAGTAAAAGCATGCAGGAAAAGGACTCATTCTAACCACACTGTTTTACACAATGTCAATTGAAGTTATTCATTGAATTTATTTAGTGATTCATTCATGTTGGCACAAGAATCAAAGGGTTTTTTTACAAGTTACGGCAGTTTGCAGGTTTTTTGTAATATTTTGTTGCATGTATATGCTGGGTTTTTTGCATTTTCAGAGCTGAGAACCTCAAAAATGTTGTAAAAAATGTGCCAAAGCCACTGAGAAAAAACTCTGAATCAATGTTTCCTTCCTAGTACTTTTCTCCTCCCCCTGTCTTTTGTTAATGCACTGCATTGTGCATTAACACAATGCAGTGCAATGTAGACTGTCTGCAGGGCTAGGAGTTCACCGTGTTCTGTTTTTGTGGCAGGATTGGGTTGAATATTTAATATTTGACCATCTATGCCACCTGTGGAAGTGCAGTCCAGAAAATATAATATAAATAATACTAGGAAATAACCTAAAAGTTAATACTCAATATATTAAAAGGGATTTAGAGAGGGATTTTTCTGACAAATCAGCAATTATATCAAAAATATATATCCAGAGAAATAAAGCATCAGAAGAAGCAGGGATTGTAAATGGGCTTAGGCCAGTGAATGGGACATTAAGTGTTTAGGAGCCCTTGATTCCACTGGTGCATCCTCACACACACATCAAACTTAAGCTGAAATTCATGGCAGCTAGGAGCACATAATTTCCAATGTCTTAACCAGGATAAAAACAAAAAGACAGCATCAACTGGCTAATTTTGGTCAGATAATCATGTGATTCTAAATAAAGCTTCTCTGACTTTAATGCTGCAAATTTTACAATAGTTCATTGAATTCATTAGATTTGCCAGAAAATACACCGATATCATCACCAGTCACTTCAGCTATTGCTGCTCACAAAAGTTAACAGTTTATTCCCCTCAAATGAAGTCTGAATTGAAAGGTGTTCTACAAAGCGTTAACTTCATATTTCTCTCAGGTTATAACAAAGATAAAGAGCTACAACTCCTCCTCAAAAAAAGGATGAGTGATAAAGCAACCAGGAAAAAGAGCTCAAAATTAAATATACAGTAATACTGAGGATTTTTTTTTTTAAAAATCTTTAAACCAATTGCATTCTGCTGGCTAGGCAGAGTACTCTGGGTCATTTTAGACAGTTCAGTCCAGAAATATTATTTGTAAAAACAGTAACATTGTTACATTTTGGTCCTAAAATTGTTACAGTCTCAGAATTCTGATGTATCCCATCTTTGATTGTCACAGCTCTTAATTCAGCTTTAGTGAAACAGTACAGTACAAAAGTAACTCTTCTGTTATAAAAACTCACTTATTTATGTGACAGTATGAAATCACAAAGTGTAAAGAAGTCTGTGCTTCTCTGCTCACCTGGATAAGACAAGCAGAACTCAGGGATCTGCTTGTCAAACAATTTGCTCTAGAGCTAGCAACATCATTTGGGTTCCATTTCTAATGTGATTTTCTTTCTTTCTTTCTTTCTTTCTTTCTTTTTTTTCTGTCTCTCTCTCTTCCTCACTTTCTCACTCTTGGCTGCACCATAGAATATATAACCACAATTCCAAAAAGGTTGGGGCACTGTGTAAAATATAAACACAATGCAATGATTTGCAAAACTCATAAACCAGTATTTTATTCACAAAAGGGCATAGAAAACATATCAAAGGTTGACAGTTAGCCACTTTACTGGTTCATGAAAAATACTAGTTCATCTTGAATTTGATAGCACCAACACATCTCAAAAAAATTGGGACATGGGCAACAAAAGGCTGGAACATTAAGTGGTGCTAAAAGAAAAGCTAGAGGAACATGATGCAACTAATTAAGTAAATTGGCCAACAGGCCAGTAATGTGATTGGGTATGAAAAGAGCACCTAAGAGAGGCAGAGTTTTTCAGAAGTAAAGATGGGGAGAGGGTCAGCAATCTGTGACAAAGTGTGGAGCAATTTCAGAATATTATTCCTCAACGTAACATTTACAAAGACTTTGAATATTCTGTCATCTAAAGCATATAATATCAGCAGACTCTGAGAATCTGGAGACATCTGTGCGTGCAAGGAACACAGCCAAAAACCAGTATTGGATGTTGGTGATCTTCAGGCCCTCAGGTGGCACTACATTGCAAACAGACATGATTCTGTCACTGCATGGGCTCAGAAACACTTCCAGAAATCATTGTGAACACAGCTGACCATGCCATCGACAATGCAGGTTAAAGCTCTGTGAAGAAGCCATATGTGAACATGATCCAGAAATGCCAAAACTCATTTAAAATGGACTAGGGCAAAGGGGTAAACTCTTCTGTGTTCAGACAAATTGAAATATGAAATTCTTTTTGGAAATCATGAACTCCATGTCCTCTGGACTAAAGAGGAGAGGGACCATCCAGCTTATTATAAGTTCTCGGTTCAAAAGCCTGCAAAAGCCCATCTTTTTCAGGGAAGTCCTTACATATTTCAGCAAGATAATGCTGAACTACATACTGGAGCTATTAAAACAGCATGGCTTCATAGTAGAAGAGTCCAGGTGCTGGACTGGCCTGCAGTCCAAACCATTCACAAACTGAAAACATTTGGCGCACAATGAAATGCAAAATACAACAAAGAAGACCCAGGACTGACCTATATTGGGGAAGAATGGGACAACATTCCTCTCCCAAAGGTCCAGCAGCTGGTCTCTGCAGTTCCCAGACATTTAGTGACTGTTGTTAAAAGAAGAGGGGGTGCTACACAGTGGTAAACATGGCTGGGCAATTTCTCTGTAATAATTATCAGTTTAGGCTGCAAAATATTGTTTTGTTTATTTCAGTATATTTCACAGTATTTTTTAAAATAGAAAACCACCAATCACTGAAACATAACGGTATCATCAAATTATAAAATTATTAATCACAGTTTATGCATAGGTGTTTTGTTTATTGTACCTTACACCACTAAAGTGGGACTTTATGGCACTAGCTTTCTCTCATGTGACTTTATAGCCTGAATGATAGAACATTTGATGATTTCTTGCAAAAAGTTTACTGATGAGCAAATAGAAGATACTATAGTGCTATAAAACAAGATACAAGATCTAAGTATTTTTATAACTAGCTGAAAATAAGCTAGACTGCCATATGGTCTGGATATAAAAGTGTTGCCTTTTTTCCTTTTCCTTCAGAAGTCTTATGGTGTGTGCATGGAATGATTAGAGTGCTCACAGAGCAATTGCTATCACTGCTCCTTTAGTGTCAAATTGAGTTTCCTTGTTATTCCTAGTATTTGTTAAGACCATTGTTATGTCAGTATTCTGAATTTCTTTGTATTTTAGAGTTACGGTTATGGCTATTACTTTAAGATTCCTGTTTATTTTTGAGATGCTTCGTGTTAGGCTTCTTCTGTGGTCTAGAGTTCTGGCTACATTTTGGTTCCTAGTGTTTTTGTTGTTTTCCTAATTTTTTTGTGCATTTATTTTTTTAATGTTCAATTTTATTGTATTGCTTTGGCCTTTCCAGTGTTTCACTGCAATTTGTTCTTTTTGTATCCTGTTTTACTTCGTTTTTTCCTCTTCATGTTTAGTTTTATCTCCTGTTAGTGATTGTCTTCATTAGTTTCAGTCGTGTCTCATTACCCTCCTGTTTCCGCTTTCCTGATTGCTCTGATGTGTATAAATACGCCTGTCATTTCTTTGTTCATTTTCATGTTGTTCCTCTTGCTGTGTGTATCCTCATGTGCTCCCTGTGTTTGGAACTTCAGATTTTTGTTTATTTCCATTGCTGGACTTTGTGAATGGACTAATCTGTCTGACTAAAGATATGCTTTGTATTCAGTCCTGTCCGCCTCCCAAGTGTACATTTGGGTCCACACAGCAATCATGCATCATGTATTTGGATAACAATAAAATAATACCAGAAAAAAATAAAAACACTAAAAAAATCGATTGAGGTCAGGAAGGGCATCCAGTGCAAAACCTCTGCTAAATTATCAATGTGGAATAATCTGCTGTGGGGACAAGGGAACAGCTGAAGGTGCATTAAGGTAATCAGAAAAGTGTTAGGAATATATCTGTAGCATAAGTTATTCCCAAGAAAAACCTTAGGATAAATTATTTAAAAGTATGTGTAGCATGCTTATATAATGTAAACCAAATTCGCATGCATGCAAAGCAACTGGGTACCATGTTATTAGAAGGGCAGATGCAGCGTCCCTGTCTGGAAATAATAAATTATGAATATACCATATGCACAATGTATAATTTCAATGCATGACACATACTAATAAAAAACTAAGAATATTCTGTAGTGTCATAAATTTATGCATAGAATAAAAAAATGAGCAGTGTGCAGTGAAACATTTCAATTTCTGTCAGATAGCTATTGTACCATATGCTCCATTCATTAGGCTTCATTGTTTTTGCTTTCCATGTATATCAGCATCGAAAAAGCAAATAATTACAGCTCATTCTGATTATTTACTGTCTGATGCCGCACACTGAACAAAGAAGCGGAAGAACCATAGGTGAGCAGACCATTTGCAGCTGCTCCTTCTGCTCTTATTGAAAAGAAATGAGATGCATGAGTAACATACACCTAGAACGTCAGGTAGCTCCTGGAATTAGCAATTTACTTTACAGTGTTTCATATTAACAAGTTTAAATATAGTTCACAATCTGTAAGTGAAGATGAAGAAGTGTTGTGAATATTTTAATAGCAGCACAGGATATAAGTGAGAATGACGTTAATACTACCACAGTCAACCTAAATTGGCATGCTTGTTTTGTTTTTTGTAGTGTGAACAAAGTGGATTCATGTATGAGGTCTGATTCCCTTGATGATGTGCCAAACAAATGCCTGGGCATAAAACTGTGAAAAGAATAAATAAATACAATAATATACATGACTGCTGAGTGCTTAGAAATCCTGCGGCTATGACACCTTTGGCTTGATGATAGCACTACATCTTGATGCTTCTCATGAAAATAGCTAGGAAAATTATCTAGATGGTTCAAGTCAATGATAGGACAAAATGCCAGACAGTCTGGGCCATTTGTACGAGGTTTTTGTTTCCAATCACACCAACATTACTCATTCTCCTCTGTGCTTTATACTGGCCAGAGCTAAACCAATTATAAGAGACAACTATGAATTATGCTGTCAGTCAGCAGCTTTCTGCCAGGTGCGTCAGGTCAGCCCATCCTGAGGTCAAAATGAAGTAGAGGAGAGTGAATGAAAGAGAGTGCTGAGGTGCGACTAACTGCTTATTATGTCAAGAAACTGTGGTGGATCCAACATAAGGCCAGGAGGTCATCATTTATTTTACACATTTGCCCTGAAATCATTAATGAGAAGCTGACTCCATAAGCAGGGAAATAGCAAACAAAAAAAAAAAAAAAAAAAAAAAAAACAAAAAAACTGAAAAAAAAAAAAAAAGTCCTC
>VUQH01012747.1:27008-42324 GCA_015106775.1 Etroplus canarensis
CAGTTCCCCAAAAAAAAAAAAAAAAAAAAGTAAAAAAAAAAAAAGGTAAAAAAAAAAAAAAAAAAAAAAAAAAAAACATGAAGCAATAAACATGGAGAGCAACAGCAAGTTCACTGTCCGTTTAATTGTACAGTTATCAGAGGGTTCATTATACTCCATTAAAAAAACCCTGTGTCTGTAGTGGTTCTGGTTCCACATGTAATTTTCTCTTTTATGGGAAGCTTGTAATTCCCTGTAAGAAGTTTCCAGTAAATGTGTTTATCACACTAAAATAACTTGTAAACATTTAGAGGTAATGTTGTGATACGCAATGGTTCAACCTCCAAATCTAGAAAAAAATGGTGCACCATTACAAGAAGCTAGCCAATCAAATGGGGCCTTCTGCTGTCATTCTTATAGGTACATTTTGCAGTCGGTTATACAACAGGCTATCTGTAAACCAGTGCTATAATCTATTATAACTATACACCGATCAGGCATAACATTTTTACCATTTTACTGCCCGCTATAGTGTTGGTCCCCCTTTTGCTGTCCCTCATGCGTCAGTGAGTCTTTTCTGCCCATGACCCTGTTGCCAGTTGTTAGAATGGCCAGTAGTGGCTGGATTAAAATAGGAGGTTTGAGGCAGAGATGAGGTGTAGACCAACCAGGTGTTTATTCCCCAGCACTGATGAATATACAAAGACGTTAGACGTTTTGGCACATACTGAAACCTATGTGGAACTTTTGATTCAAAACATTGTTCGGAGGTCTGTATCAAGAGAAGGATGTCACGTGACTGTTCCATTTCGCATTCCATTACATCACCAGCTGTTTTGAAACGTGTCTGTTGTTTTGCGCCGCTTCTGAATTGAAATTCAGCGAAACAAATCTGAATAAACGGTGATCTTGTTATTTTGTTTTAAAAGTTAAAAAGGTAAATAGATGCTGAATGACAGGTGGGCTAATAAATGTTTTAAGCTCTGTATGTAAGATTACTTCTCATGTCCTTGCCTGGTTTGCAGCTGATTCACCCCCTGACATGTGTAAAACATTTAAAAGTCTTTCTGAACTGCAGTTTATTTGCAAAGTCTTGCCTCATTTACCCGATAATCTTGTATCGATTTTACATTTTGGAATTATATTGAAATGGACAGGGGTAGAACCCCTGGCCAGCTGTCTGGGACCACTTTGAGCTTCTCAAAGAGAAGAAAGTTAAATGTATGCATTGCACGCAACATCTGGCATTTTGCAATTAGAAAACAAGAATGTGGAGTATGTGTATGGTAGAGGATTTGAAAAGATGTACAAATATTAATCAGTTTTTTAAAAAAATATAAGAAAGAGACTGAGCAGTATATGGATGAGGTAGTGTGTTGAAACTCTAGCTTTACATTTTTACACTGTGTGGATTTGTGTATTGGATGGTATATTATTTACATATAATATATATCTTTATATTAGGCAGTATCACCAGTTACATGATAGAATTAACAGAGGTAGGGCTTATTAAGCATTTGCTTCTTCCTGCTCCTTTTAAACAAGTTATGGTGAAGGTTATCATGTGTGAATTCAAAGTAAGATACTTTGATATATATTGTTTGTGGCTTTTTGTAAATTTCACGTTTTGTTTTTGTGTTGTTTTATGTTATTTATGTTGTGAATAAAGAATTCATTCATAAATGTATAGAACCACCCCCCTACAGATACTGACTGATTAAAATAAATATCCTTCCATACAAATAATACTACAAACAAGCACAGAAAGTCACAAAAGACAAGAAAAGTTGCACTGTGTAAAAATTTTAGATCATACATTTATTTGGCCACCAGATGTCACTGTGGTGAGATGTTTCGAGCGTTCCAAAAGATCAAATCTTTTTCCAAATTGTTCCAAATGTTTGGATCTCGCGAACGTTCCATTTCCACCATCACTACATTAGACAAAATAAAAGCAGTGTTGTCCACAGATGGCATGTGGTTTCAGCAGCAGCCTCTGGTGTTGACTGGCAGTCTCTTATAGCCTGCTCATCATCAACCCACAGCCATACCATTACACCTTCATTACACCCAATCACCACTGTTCCTTCCTTGGACCACTTTTGATAGACACTGACCGCTGCAGACTGGAAACACCCCACAAGAGCTGCAGTTTTGGAGATGCTCTGACCCAGTCATCAAGCCATCGCAACATGGTCCTTGTCAACCTCCCTCAAATCCTTGTGCTTGTCTATTTTTCCTGCTTCAAACAAATAAACTTTGAGGATAAACTGTTCACTTGTTGCCTAATATATCCTACCCACTAACAGGTCCCCTGATGAAGAGACATTCAGTGTTTTTCACTTTACCTGTCAGTGGTCATAATGTTATGCATTATAATGCATATCAGTGTACATCTATGCCAGCATATGACTAAGGGCGACAGAGAAAAAACAGACCATCAAACACTTTTAGTTTGCGTTTGTGGTGTGTCTGATGAAAGTGTAGTAGTTTATATTGGTAACTGTCTCTTTGTGCTGGTGTACAGTTTTCTAACCAGAATGGTTTTTTTTCCCATTTCTGTGTGTTAGCAAGGTATGGTCTCCAGTTAGCAAGAACACAGCTGGAAATGAACAGAAATACTAGCGGAGTCTTGTTTTCAGCTCTGCTATATCAACGACAAATGTGCACGGGATGCTCTTTAATCTCTTTTCAATAGTGCAATAATTCAATGTTTTTAAATAATGTATATCAATATTTGCCTCTTGCCCTATGACAGCTGGGATAGGCTTCAGCCCTCCACAACCGTGAATTCCATAAGTGGTTAAAAAAATGGAAAGATATTAATATTTATCAAAGGGTAAATGAAATGGTACTTTTTAACTCTAACTAAGCACTCAATCCCTTATTCACACAGCACTCTATTCTACCCCTTTGAATGCATTTTACCTATCAGCCACACATTCACACTCAAGGGATGCATCAGGAACAGTTTGGGTTCTGTGTTGTACCCAAGGACACTTTGGTACATATACTGGAGGAGACAGGGTTCAAACCACCAACCTTCTGCTTGGAAGATGACCCACTTAACAGCCTGAGCCACAGCCTCCCTGTGGTGAGGGGAATGCTAATGTCCATTCAGCAGAAGGTTTTTTTTCAACTATTTGCATTAATACAGTAAACTTGAAACAGAGAATTAAGTTTTACTGACAAAAGCAAGGAAATATTTTTCATTCCTCCAGCAAACCAACACATCAAGTTAAACCCAGAAACCGACTTCACTGTATACTTGTCAGTAATTTTCACATAAAGAAAATGGAGAGCCTGAGTGATAATATACATTTATGTGGCACACTAGGAAGCAACAAACAACTGCGTTCAAGCTTTCTTCATGTTTCTTCATTGTTAGAGGGCATTTAGTTCTGTCGGAGCTGACAGGCAAGGATTTGCCACAAACGCTATAGTCAACGTGGACTCAACTAGGACTGAAAAAAGGCAAAGTAATTGTGTTGGCTGCCTTCACAGGAGCCCAAAAGCTGCTACATTAAAGCCTAAACAGAAGAAAATAGCAGATGTTTTTTGATGATTTTGTCACATCCAGTAGTGCAGAAAAGAAGCAAACTTCGTGGAGCTGAAGAAAGGAACAGTATTATGTTTTATGAGACTAACAGAGAAATTTATATGTTAAGTAAGTCATGGGAGGAAAAAACATCACATGTTCATGCCCTGGTCCGTTTTTTTCCTTCAATTTTACAATTCCTTCAATATGTCTTCTTTCAGACTGATGAAAAGGAAAGGTCAAAAATACACATTTAGGTGTTTATTTTACCCTGTCTGTGGGAAAAGAGCACATATTCATTTGAGTAATACAACATTTGCATATGTAAACATTACAAACTTGTGCTGTAGTGACTTGTATTTGTACTGCAAAAAAAGTTGATTAAAACAAACATCATCTTAATATCAACAACTCTGCAACTTTTATAATGTTTTGTGGTTTGTTTTACCCTATTTATTTGCACAGTCGTGCCTGAAAACATTTGGCTTATTTGTGGAGAGGAATAAATGATGTTTGTATATAAATATGTCATCATTTTAATTTTCCTGAGTGTAAATAATTAATTGTAGTCATTACATTTACAGCTGATTTAAAATTCCTGTATAATTGTATTCATTGCCTGTGCAACTTAATGTGATTGTCGCTCTTATAAATATGATAAACTCTTTCATACCTTTAAGAACTGTCAAAACATTGCTTCTACTAAAAAAACACTTAAATACAGACTACAGGAGTAATGACCTTCTATTTATTTAATCATGAGCTTTAAAAATTGAGTGTTTACAACAGTCATTTGCTATTTGATAAGATAGGACTCAGATCACAATACCAGATTTAATTTGCTTTTATTTCCTCCTTTGTTTCTGAGTCACATAGATGGCAATATTATTAATGTGTCAACATTACTGAGGTATTTGAAGCCAGGCTTTTTAGACACACATGTACACACACACACAAACAGTGCCTCTCTCTGATCTACATGAGTTTGCTCCAGCAGGCAACAACCAGCCGTACCTCCCAAACATCATTTCGCAGTTTCAAACACTGCACTGTAAATGGGACCAAGTTAATTTCCTGTTAATGGTTGGTAGAAAGGAAGCTGTTTTCTTGCAGTGACATTTCAGTGGAGCACTCACCAGCAGTGATGTGGCTGATCATTATAATTCATTCAAACTTGTCTTCTTTTTGGTGGCGGCTGTGGCTTAGGCAGCTCAGGAGGTAGAGGTAGTAGCTCGATCCGTGGCTCCTCCAGGCCATGTGCCAGAGCATCCTTAGGCAAAACACTGAACTCCAAATTGCACCCAATGCATCCATTGGAGCATGAGTGTGTGTGTGATAGGTAGCATGTGCTTTAAGGCATAGAATGAATTCCTGTTTGAATGTATGTATGAAAAGGTGTATGAGGCTTGTAGTAAAAAGTGCTTTGAGCTCAGTTAAAGTAGAAATGTGCTATATAAATACATGTTCTTTTTTTTTTTTTAAAAAACCAACACATTTTTATTTACACCACTTTAGAAATACTGTAGACTCACCACAATTTTCCAGAATTTGCACAGTACACTTAAGTGCATACCAGTTTTTGCCCTTGTATGTTCATGACTGGCAAGTCATTTTAATTTGATCATTCCAGCAGAACTGCTTTCACACAGAGACTTTGCCACTTTCCACCTGTGTATCCCCAGGGAGCATTTGTCAAGACAACCAATTTATCAGATAATAAAATAATGATAGTGGTAATTAGATTAATTCTCTTGATCATGACCCGTGCACCTTGAATGCAGATTACCATGTAAACACAATCTCTGTGTGATTTTCCAGGCTGATAGCTGTGTGCCAAAATCAGAACGCCAAACGTGCATCCCAAGCTCTAATGAAATAATAACTTTAGCAACTCAACCATAGTCAAGTTTTACTTCTCCTATTCATGCTGCTGCACCATTAAAAAACAACTCATCTGCCTGCTACGAAACATTAGCCATCAATTATGTTGCAATTAAGCAATATCTAAGCTTTGGCACCTACAACCATATTACAAATTCTCCACAGCTGACTGATTTCAGTGTATTGAAAAGCACATGCAAATGGGTCTTCAATTTGGGAAGAGGATGTAGGCTAATTGAGTTGACCCCAGAATGGTATTTTAATAAATAAATAAATAAATAAATAAATAAATAAAATGACACCAGAATGTTGAGCAGTGGTTTGCCTTCGGAGGCTAGCGAGTAATATTTGCTAAATAGGAGCCTTCAATTCACCTTCACCTCCAACTTCTGCAGTCTAGTCATGGTACACACATTTTTTTCTCATTTCACGGCAAATAAACAACACGGGTAGACTACATCTGACATAATATTTGTTGCCCTGTCAGTTTTTGTTTGTGTCTTGTAGTTCTGCCCTAATGACTGGAAAATATCAACCTGAACAATTTCTGTATGCAAATGCACATTTGTACAACACAGACTTCAAGTAGTGTACATGTTATAAAAGTCGACAGCAGATTCACGACTGCGCAACCAGTTTGAGGAGTTGGTTTATCGTCACTGGCCACAGAAAATAATGTCACACCCTAATGGTAGAGAGAGCTCTTCATTCACAGAACAAGCAGGTGCAAGCACGCATGGTCCCACACTGAGCTGCACTATTAGCTCAGCTGTTTATGCATTTAATGCCAGCTACAGCTATATACGCAGCAGGTCATGAATCACTGAGAGGACTTTTGGGTGGTATAAATCATTTATATTGTTAAGCTTTCAAGCGGAAACAGTCATTCATCCTCAGTTCAAGGAGACACAAGCAGCTTAAGACACTTGTCAATGACGTGTTTGGAGAGAGTTCATAACAGGCTGTCAATCTGAGATTAGATGCACGCCATGTACCAAGACAGCACTAAAACCAACATCCTCTTGCTTATCTGTGCCATAAAAGGATGCACACACACATACGCAGGCATAATGGATGGAGATTGTGCCAGCACCCTGTCCTCCGCCCTGCAGCAGCCATTGTAAATTATCACCTGTCATATCTGTGACATTTCAGCAAAGACACTTGATGTGGTGATGCTGGAGATATGAACTTTGGAGGGGGTGGAGGGTTCTGGGGGAGGTTTCCATCCACAGATGGTGTGCTAGCATCAATGTTATAGTTCAACGTTATCAGTGCATCTTAAGAAGAAGGATCAAAACATGAAACAGTGGTAGTTTGTTGCCTGAACAGAGATCAGAGAAAGGATAGGTTGAGCTGTAATTCGCCATGCGTAATCTGCATCAGACAAGATGTGCTTGTTGAAAGCTGCACTTAGTGTTGTGAGACACAAGTGCTATTAACACTCCACACAGGCATTGAAGCTATCCATATGTCTGGGTGGAAAGTTAAAGCACAAACATATCCATAAGGGCCTCACATGAAAGTCACAAAGTAATTAGATGATTCTTTATCTTTGAATATTTGCCAAAGAAGTGCCAAGAAGAAAAAAAAAAGCCTCAGTTCAGACGCCCAATAATGAGAAACACCTGTAATTACTTGGAAATGTCAAGCTGTGTGACAAAGTAAAAGAGTTCATGTGTAGGAGACAGCAGAGAGTCACAGCTGGTATAAAAGCTCATGTCTGGAGGTAAACTGCATGATGAGTCATTTTGTATTGCAGGTTGCTTCTTTAATCGCCTTGTTTTTCTGTTGAAGTTTCTCCTGAGGGAGAGTCGGCCAAGTTCTGAGATGGAAACGACAGGAGGGGAGGACATACAATTCCCACATGGGATTGTTCGGCATCTGTAAAGGTAGTGGGAAACCTTTCAGCTTCACACGGTTGCACAGGATCGTATGCTGCCCACGAAATGCCAGTTAGCATTCTGAAGAAAGAAGTAAGCTTTAACAAAAAGGAACACAGCTGAGATCATGTGGGGTCTGTGTGTTTGAAAAACAGACAGCTTCATGATGAAAAGAGATCTTTAAGGCTACACTTGCAGCAGTATTTGAAAAACAGCTGCAAACTGTCCATATTACTCTCAAACTTTAGGTTCGTCTGCTTCAGATGTCATCCACCCATTGAATTACTACTTATGCAGTTTCCCCCCTGGGATTAATAAAGTATTCTGATCTGATCTTCTAATTATCATAGCATTTAATGGCAGTCCTTTCACATTACTAAAAGAAAGTTACAAGCAGTGTGTTTCAGATTAAAGCAACAGGTCCACGAGCCAGGGGGCTGCACACAGCAATGACACTAATCAACTGAAGTGGACTTTGGGGGTGAAGGGCAGTCAGGCATGGCATGTGTGGTCTAGTGTGAGTCCATCCTTACTCTTTCATGTGTAACTCAAGCGAACTAAAACAAAGAGCAAAGACAAGTTTCCCCAAAGACTGCAAAATTTATTGAGCATTTTTAAGAAGAGCATATCTACACATCATCTTCTACAGGAGTCATCGACAGCTGAAGAAAAGCACCACTGCCACCCACAAATTTAGCCTGTTAAATGCCACATTTAAATTAGCATTCTGAGTTATGCATGATCTGTCTTATCAAATGATTCATTTTGATACCTGTATGGTTTTGCTGAATTTTTGTGATGTCAAAAGGACAGCTCTTACATGGAGAAATCCATTTGTGCTCCTTCTCTGATAAAAGCATTTTATGGATTTGTTCAGAAAGTGCTGGCCCTTCAGCTGCTTTACTAAAATGAACCAAGCACATACACACACACACACACACAAGTTCTCAAGGCCAGTCTGCCCAAGGATTGATTTGATATAGTTAGGTCTATAAATATTTGGACAATGACACAGTTGTTGAAATGTTTCCTCTGGGCACCATCACAGTGGATTTTAAATCAAACAGTGAAAATGTGCAGATTTTCAACTTCAACTTTAACAAAACAACCCAAAGCCTACTGCAAAAGCAACCTAAGAGTTTCTCAAGGCTAAGAAATGAAATATTTTTCAATGGCCAAATCAGCCACCTGATATCAACCCAATAGAGCTGCTTTTTTAGTTACTGAAGACAAAATTGAAGGCAGACACCCACAAACAAGCAGCAACTGAAGGCAGCTGCAGTAAAGGCCTGGCAAAGCATCTCAAGGGAGGGAAGAGCTTTTGTTGATGTAATTAGGTTCCAGACCACAAAGATTTTTGTGCCAAGTATTCAAAACAATATGGACCTATCGTTGGCTCTCTTATTGAAACCAGTTTTTAGAAAGCTATAATATAATTAATATATCTGAAAAACAAAACGATGATTTACAACAGCAACAGATACTATTTGCTATTGCCATTTAAAAATGTGAGAAGCACTATAATGCAAAGACAAATGTGTTTTTCTGTAAGTCATGACCTCAAAAGTTTGATGGTGAGGAGTGGCTAAAACCTGTCTGAAGTGATGGCAGCATCAACATGGGTAGACTCAGTTGTTGACTCAATTCACCTTCTTACAAGAGCAGCAATTTTATCCAGTTCACACTTCAGACTGGTAAATCCTGTCAGCTTCTTTAGTCTGTGTGACATTTTTGTTGAGCACTGTGGATGTAAACTGATGTCGTCAAATCAGTGTTATTTACAGAACTTCATATCAGAATCATTAATATTCCTCAAGGGGCTTTAACATGCCGCAGCCTCTATTCTTAGACTCGGAAGAAACTTTAGAAAGAGAAACAGAGGAGTTTTCTTTATATATGGGTAGTTACTTTGTAAGTATACAGAATCTGTACGTAAGTGTTATGGTTTCTGTTTTAGTCTGATTGTAGTCTAAGCACTGTTGACATGTTTGGGCAGACTTCAGTGATATGCAGGTGAACAGTACATGTGGGGGGAAAAAGGGGAAACAGACTGGCCAAAATGCAATCTCTGCAAAATGCAAAATGCAAAATTACCAGCTTTTGGGTGCTGTAGATTTGCTATTTTATAAGCATTTTTCATTTTAACAGCAGCTGGCTGGAATAAAACATCTTGTCCCGTATGAACTTGGCATTCTAACATTAAAAGAGGAGAACACATAATCAGTGTACAGATTATGGCAGACTAGCAAAATTAAAACATGGACATGTTGTGGAGTACCATGATACACCTGGTTTCTGTTGCACTTACGGATGGATAATGTATGAGTTAAAGTCTAATGAGCCGTGTACTCAAAAGGTTCTTGTACTTTGCAGTATAATAGCTGTGGAAAAATTAACAAGCTGCCAGATAGCACAATACTAGCTTTGACTCATTTTGGGAAACATGCTTAATGTGAGAAGCACACAGAGAAGATTGCAGATCTCCATATCTCAAACATTTATATGTCCCCCATGTTTTTTTTCTCCTTTCTTTGTTTTGTCACTTTAAGCTATTATTCTCCTTTTTATAGCAAGCAATTTATTTGGGTGCCATTTTCTTGTATAGAGAGGTGCCTAGTTAACAAAGGGAGAAGAAAAGCCATTAAAATGGATGGCTTTCTAATCAACAGGAAGCTACAGCGCACAGAAGCACAAGATTTTTTCTGAAACCCTCTTAATCATTCAACAAACACAATTATCTTCATCATTTCCCTGTGAGCATGGCTTGGTCAATGTTCTTTGACATCTGAAGTCTGAACTTTTTGTGCATGTACTTAAAGTAGAGCATAGAAAGATAGATCTAAACCACTCAGTCTGATCTTTGTTAGAATTGGTATCATATGTTTACTTGTGTTTGTCTGTCTAAAGTACATTTCCTGTGGTTGTTTTGTTTCTGCCATGTTGCAGTTATGAAGGAAGAAAAAATGAATTCATGGCAGGGAAACTTGTGTTATCTCAGCAGGACATCATGCAGCAAGCTCTCTCTGTCATATTTTTTTACACACCAATATGCTCAGCAGATTGCACTTAGTTCATCTTAATTTGGATGCTCACTAAAGACTTATATATCTCTGAGACAGAGTGAGGGTGGTGTTTTATTATTTTTAAATCTTAGGTGTTTATGAGAGATTATATATCAATGTCAAAAAAATCTGCTGCAGCATATTGCTGGAAGCTGTTGCTAAATGAATGCTTCCATTTTCTTAACAGACTCTCTGTGGGGGGGTGCTATAAAGGAACACTACATACTTAAACACATTATATACCAACATAACAATTTTGAGTTTAAATGGAGCTCTTTTGCACTAAGTTTTGCAATTCAGGCTGACATCATATGAAACATAGAAGTGTGTGCATGAAATGCCAGACTCCTCTAATGACTTCCTTTCATGAGCTGCTGGTTCATGGTAGATGTGTTACAGTATTGACATTTCTGAAGCTATTCAGTGAAGTCCAACTGTTAGCTGTTGAAGACCAAAACAAGATCTGATTAGCGGTGCCTCTGCAGGGATGCTGCTGTGTACAGCTGTACAGTTGTCCTGACAGCAAGGTATCAGCCAGAGTCAAGCCTTTGAAGAAAAACAATAAACTCAAGAGAAGGACAAGTGAACCGACTCAGCTGTACTCGAGTTCAGGCAACAGTTCTGCAGATCCCTTGACAGCTGTATTAGTGCTAATGACAGGCTGTGTTACTCTGAGGCACAGATGCACCTGGGCTGGAGGACAGAATAACTACTGACCAGTGTAAAAGCATCAGGGTGGACGACAAAGGTACTTCATGCGTAAATAATACAGCAAAAACACATCTAGAATAATACTCTTATTGAATCAGACCCCCTCCCTTTGTGATTGCATTGTGGACTTATTAAAAAGTGGACTAGTGCTGTTCCTCCCTTCTCAAAGTCGCTCATCATGAACATCTCTGGGTTGTGTCCTGAGCCCTTTGCTCTATACGCTTTTCACTTATGCCTATGTCACCTCCTCTTAGAAGAACCCCATTACTGAGTTTTCTCACAACATAATTGCCATTGGCCTAACAGTCAG
The DNA here is from genome assembly GCA_015106775.1 of Etroplus canarensis. Classification (NCBI taxonomy): domain Eukaryota; kingdom Metazoa; phylum Chordata; class Actinopteri; order Cichliformes; family Cichlidae; genus Etroplus; species Etroplus canarensis. The sequence goes on from VUQH01012747.1 coordinate 38,373, forward strand.
TGGTCATGAGAAACTGCACACAATGCAGGTGGTAAGGCTGGTGAAAAAAAAACATTCTAAATGTCAGCAAATCCAAGGAGATGGTTGTGGACCTGAGGAGTATGAGAACATCAAGAAGACTGCACCAGCCATTAGTTGGGTTCTAGACAGGTCTGAGATTTAATAGGAGACTTCTTTAAAATTTCTGAGCTCTTAGATCAACGATGGCATATCATGGCCAGGAAACACCAGGCAAATAATTAAGAAACCAGCTAGCAGTTCCTCAAAACTGACTTCACTAACTTCTACAGCACTGTTAAGAGTGCACTGACAAACAGCCTGACTTTGTGGCTGTGCTGCTCAATTATAGCAGAAAACATTTTTTCCAAATACTCTGTCCAATAATGAGATCTCAGTTATTGAACTTGATTACACATAAACTTTAGAAACTCATGCACTCATTGAACTTGTTAAAATGCCCACACCAGGGGATATTTTTGACTGTGAAACTTGTTTTGCAGAGGAAACTTGCACATCTTGGGAGAGCTGTATGGCAGAAGCTTTTACCAGCATTTACTTCCTCTGGATCCTCTGGTTGACCAAAGGCTATCTTTCTGTCATCCTGGTCATGAGGCTGAACTCAACAGTGAGTGTGTTTGGGCATTTAGCTCAGAGCAACAGCAAACAGCTTTGAAAACAAGACACAATAAGTGCAATATTGCAAACAGTGTTGGGCAAACAGTACTTTTAAATGCATCTTGTTACATTACAAGATCACAGCCCGTTTCCAATTAGCTTGCTCATGTTAGTTATATTGTCAAGAAAGTGTGTAGCTACTGCACAAATACCTCTGGGCATAAGGACTTTACTTCATTGTGGAGCAAGCTGATAGTGTAGCATCTCCTGCACCACATAACCAACAACAAGGTTGTTAATTTCCCTGTGAGTGACAGCTTCAGCCACACTAATAGCTAGCAGTTGTGGTTTCTGAGCTGCAGCACAGGTATCATTCTCCTCCTCATCCGGCCTCACCACCAGTGCTGTGAAGCTCTACTTTGTTTGCAGGTGCTTCTTAAATAAATGTAAAGTAGAGCTCCTTAGCAGCTGACAGATACTTTACACAAAATGCTGTAAATACAGCCACGCTGTAATGTCTGTCCTCTCTGCTATCTCAGGCAGCCGTGAGCCAAGGAGTCTGAAGGAGCCAGAACCACTGCCAGGGTGTCAGGAATTCTCTTTTAATAGCAACAAAAGCAAAGGGGACATGCAGTAATATTCCAACAGTAATGGACTGCTGACTTGAGAAAATTAATTAAATAACACATTACTAGAACTGCTTAAAAAGGTAACACATTACTTATTAAACCAAAAACCTAATCTGAGTATGCTGAAGTGTTACTTTGTAAGTTTTTAACAGATTACACTTAAAACTGAAAGCAGCACAACATTTAGTTTGTCTTGATTTCTTGTTTTCATAATCAGAAGCCAAAATCTTCTTGAGAATAAAATCAAATTAATCTGACCCTGTTGTGTGATATGGAAACAGAACTGATGTCCCTGCAACAGGTCACAACAGCTGCACTACCAAACCTGCTCAGGTCACACAGCCTTGTCAACGGCCCCCTCCACACCACGAAGTCTCTTCAAACTCATGCAAGTGGTATCAAAGTTCAGTGACAAAAACCTCAAGACTACAGGATGTTTACACTACCTTGCCATCCAGTATATCAAGTATGTTGTACTGTACACAATCTAGCTATGTAGTATTAACTGATTCATTTATTACATTAATCTGTTATGCAACATTAACCTTTTAACCCTGGCACACAGAAAAAGAAGGAATAGGGTGAGGTGGAAGCAGATAACCTGCTGTGGCGACCCCTAACAGGAGCATCTGAAAGAAGCAGAAGGAGATTAATTTGTATAGTTGTATGACAGCTTTTAAACACACCAGTCCAATTTTATAACAAAATGTGAAATAGTCATGAAAAAGCTATTTGTTCATGTTCATTCACACAAATTGTCACGTTTCTTCGTGACAGAGTTCATGATTTTGTAAATAATGAATTTCAATAGTGCATGTATTTCATGTGCATGCATTTTGTACAAAGCAGGGACATGCCATCATGGACATCCAAGAAACAAGAGCTATAAAAGAACTAGCAACTGTTGTATTTTAAGCTGAACCATGATCTTTTTTCTAAACCTAATCCAGTAGTTTTTATATGCTAACTCTAACTACACTGCTTTTATTGCCTAATCTAGAAATCATGTATTTTTAATTAATAATGCATTAAAAATAATACAAATGAAATGTGAAAATCTGTCAGATGAATTACTTGAACTTGGGTCTCTGAGTGGCAAAATCATTTGCTCCATCAAGCCCTCCAACCTCCATATATGGAGGTTTTTGCCCTTTAAAAGTGGAGAATATTGATTTCTTGTATGTGGACACAAACCTCTACATATGAGACCAAAGAGCTGAAAAAAACGTGTTCAATAGATTAGAGGTTGTGAGTATTTCAAGCATTACCATGAGACTGTGTTGAACATACCCATACACCACTTGTTCCTTTTTACATACTGCCACATTATTTCTCATTTTGAAAATACTTAGCATTTTTAGTCTCCTTTAAACAGAGCAGCACGCAGAGAGGCTGCACAGTATGAATTATATTACATTTTGTAAATGTTGCTCTGACTGTTTAACAGTTAAAAGCTGAATCAAACTGAACAGAACTTGGTTTTGGATGAAAAGCTTCAAACTGTTTGAGCTCTGGACATTTCAAACAGACCTCTCACATGATGAACAGCACAATACAAGACATCCATATCACAAGATCCAATTAGTCACTGTTCTGTAGCTTTTAGTCCTACTGCATGAGCACTACTGTAAGGACACACACTTTAGCCACTCTGAACAAAAAGTCATCCAGGTTAGAATGCTCCAGATTTTCTTGAACATACTGTATGTATAAATATTTGTTTTTATTATATAGCAAATATCATTATTTACATTTTGTATTTATGCCAACGTATAGTAGTTTTTATTTTCATTTATTTTTCAACTCAACCAAGGAGGTTATACGCCATCTATAACAATGGTCAGAGCCATCTCTATCTTCTGAGACGACTCAGGTCCTTCAATATCTGCCGGATGATTCTCAGGATGTTCTCTGAGTCTGTGGTCGCCAGTGCCATCCTCTATGCAGTGTGCTGGGGCACCAGACTGAGAGTAGCAGACACCAGCAGACTCAACAAACTGATCCATAAGGCCAGTAAAGTTGTAGGGGTATAGCTAGACTTTTTGACAATAGTGTCAGAAAGGAGGATGTTGGCCAAACTAAGGTCAATACTGGACAATCCTTCACACCCTCTCCAGGACGTGCTGGTCAGACACAGGAGCACGCTCAATAATAGACTCATTCAACCACGAAGCTCCACAGAAACCACAGGAAATCATTCCTACCTGTAGCCAAAAAAACTCTACAACTCTGCACTGTGAAAATACTGTATCAATCTATTTTGCTAATCTTCCTACAGACCTTTTCTTAGCATCAGTTTGTGTCCACCTTATTTATTTCTACATATATACATATATATCTATATACTATACTAGTTTATTTATTCATATCCAGTTTCACTATCCACATTCTCATTCACACATTCCTATAATGCATTCACATATACCCTCTGTGTAAATAATAAACTGCAACACTAACCGCAATAATAACTGGGTACTAACTATAAAAGTGTATTTATATCTATTACTATGTAAGAACAACTGCAATTATTACTGTGTAATAACTATGCATTTACTGATTGTGACCCCAGTCACTCCTGCCCATTATAATGTGTAGCTCCTCCCCCTAAGATCTGGACTTAAACCTTACACCTGCATAGTCATGGTTCTACACTTTCTCACTGTTTATTCTCTTGACACTTATGTATGCTGAACGGCGTGCCTGTAACA